>JAWQUT010000007.1:2555434-2583786 GCA_033807755.1 Ellobium chinense | reverse complement strand
CCCCCCCCACCTTTCTTTGAATCACAAATAGACGCTTCCATGGTTTATCAATGATAATACAAGTAGGGGATACATATAAAAATATAAATATGGAAGTGGAAGTCTTCCCTCACTTTCAGACTCTGCTTACTGCAGAGAATTTTGAACACTAACAGTGTCAAAGGCAGGTTTAACCTAGACTAGATGAGTGGCTATCTCCAAGACAGGATCGCTCTTACATTCATGCAGTTCAATTAGTCATTAGAAGTGATTGGTTTAGCCACAAGATTGGAAAGTTCTGGAAAGTGAGATTATTTTGTTGAGTTGGTATACTAATACTAGTCTATGTCTAGACTATATCCTGGTGGGACTATAGTATAAGACTAGACTAACCAGTACTTATAATAATTAGAAGCATAGCGTACACGGTACAGGACTCACAGCTGTCTCTCTCCTGGTTTTACTAGTCTTTCGAGAGGTATCACATTTCCCCTCCATGGGGAAAGATTGCAAATCTTCTTCCTTTTAGTGACCGATTCCTCAGGTGAGTAGCTGAATTTCGTAGAGTGTAGAGTTCCGAAGAACACGAATCACCACAGCTGATGAAAGTCTACGAATACAAAGCCATGGCCGCAGCCATTTTGTGATAAAAAATGTACGACCCCGAAAGTTCATAAAACAATTATATTTCTCTCTAACTTGTTCATAAAAACAGCCTATTGTAAGAATATTTGTATCCAGCATATTTAATTATTTGGCTTCTGATAGTAAATTATGTATCTTATATTTTTTTTATTTTGAAAGCAATTATTTATTTTTCTGTTTTTTTTTCCGTATGCATTATTATTTTGTAAGCTTCCGATATGTTGCTACATACAACAATCATGGCGGACACAGCAGACGAAACCGAAAGTGTCTCATCTTCACAGTCTCCCGATGGGCAACACTCATATTATAGGGCTGAACAGGAGCTTCAAGATCATATTCTAGCAATATATGGAACATCTGAGTCACAGAATGACATGTTTCGGTAAGTACATTTTGAAAGACAATCGAAATGCAACATTAACCTGTTAACATCGGTAGATCTAGACTAGATTTGTTTGTCAAAATCGGTCCTATAATTCTGTGTCGTGATTATTCCTTCGGAGGTAATATTCTCTCTTCCTACCCTAGACAGTTATGATTATGGCTTTCTCTAACATCGGCACCGATTTAGATGAAATATCGATATAGTCCATGACTTGTCAATGACTAAATGAACTGTAGGCCTATCATTATCATTGTGGTGCTGTCCTTAGACTTTAGAGATAGCCATGATTATTATTAGATATGAATATGGGTATGTGTGACAGTTTTATTGGTGATGATTCCAACGAGACTGAATCTAAAGCCATGAATGCCATTTGACTGTAGACTGTTGTTAGCCTAACTGTCTTTTTATGGATTCAAATTGACTCAAATTTTTTTTGAAAAAATCACTTGGGCTTCCCATTTCAAAATTATAACTTTCCACCACATAGTGTAATATTAGCTTGTCCATGAATGAGTCATCCCGCCATTTTTAATTGTATCCTCCAGGCATCGGTTTTTGTGTTGTAAGTAGACTAATTGACTTCTCGAATTTTCAACCCTTTAAAATGGCCGTTTTTACAATAACTTTTTATTTTTTTTTTGTTGATTTTTTTTTCTTAACTTTTCTTCTAATAATCCTGTTGAATTTTACCCAAGCATAAGAGAAAGTTCCTTGGAAGCTACTGGTGAGGTCAGTAGGACAACAGAACACTTGATTGCGGTTTTATTCCAGCAGAGAGCTGTGGTTTTCTTATCCTTTGCTAATAACGTTAACACTTTGATTGTAGTTTGCAGCTGTTAATCAATATAAACGGTAAAAATTTGCTGTCTGATACTGATAGGCTTTTTGGATCTTTCTTAGGCCTATTTCACAATCATTCTTTAGTTCACTGCTCATTTAATTAGGTCACACTGCAATATTTGGAGCAAGAATGAGTGACAAACATGTTTGCATAGAGTATTCTCATTGGTTGACTATTCTGACCTCACCAGAGGGCGCAAAACTTGATCTGAATAGTATAATCAAGTGATAGTTTGGGTTATTTTTGGTATATTGAGCACTTTGATGATCCATACTGCCTATAACGACAGTCTACTTGATGTAAGAGCCCAGAAAGTGATCCCTCTGCGGTCAACATAGGCAGACAAAAATGGGCGTTATCATCATGTGTTTCTTGTTTCGATTCATAGGTTTGGCACAATTCCGAGCGAATCGCGGTAATTTTAACTGCGAATCCTTACCTTCATGACATTAAATGCATCCAGGATAATTATCAAAGGTAGCAGACAAATATCACACAAATCTTACATATGATTCAAGGTAAATACTAGATTTATTTTGGTGGAAATTTCCAGTATGCAACAATGGATAAAATTGAGACATACCTGCATGATTATGCCATAATTTATTGTCCATTTATCTCTTAATTGTGTAGTACAGAGACATAGCAAGCACATGTAATGAGCTCTTTTGATTTCTTGATTTCTAGGCCAGCACTGGCAGATAATGCCAAGATTGGATTCTTCAGTCTTGATAGAGCATCACAGACAGAAGTTACAGAAATTGTTGACTTGAAGGAGATGACAGAAGTCCTCCAGATTTTATTACAGGTATGATATACACAGATACTGATTTGTTCTGCCAGCTCAGTAGAATACAACAGCAGTATCTCTGCAAACAAATATAGCTGAGGAATGAACACAATATTAATCAAATGTCTGAGAACAACAATAGGATTAGTTCCAACCTACCATGATTATATATATAATTTAAATAAGAGACAGGTTATTGTTGTGATTTAGATTTGTTTAAAATTAGAAACGCTTGAAAACTGGGTATGCAAAGTATATTTTAGTTGTTTAGGTCATGCATGTCTTTAAGTAACAGTCATCATATTGTGTCATGCAACCACCCATCTACAGTAGCCAGTGGCCAGTTGGCTGTCTTTGACAATGTGTGAGATCTCCTGAGTCAGTCATTGGATAATTGCCTGTCCATGATGCCCAGTTGATTCTTTAGCTGCCTCAGACAGATTTGATTAAATTAACAGTTTTAATTTGTGCATTCTTTGAGCAACTGTTTTTGACTTTTTGTACTCACATAGGATGTTGCAAATCTTCGTAGAGACATTAACTTCACAAAACACGTCATGCAAGCTGACCATGACTCAAAATTACAAGAGAAGTCTCTGGAGTTGTGAGTATGATGTCCACTGAGCAATCTCAAATTTTATCTAATTGTCAGAAATAGAAAAGAGTTAACAGATTCAGTGCAACATATCGAATAAACTGCAGTGGATTTCTCTTTGCAAGAGCCTGCCAAGTGACACTGATAATCATAACTAGAAGGATTTGCTGCTGGACCACAGCAAGTAATAATCCAGTTACAGTCTGAATATCCATCACATTTTTGTCTTGCTCAGCCACTTTTTAACTGACACACATACACCTAAAGTGCAGGGCTTATCTCATGACTATTATCCCTTCCACAATTTATAATCACTTCCAGTCCACAAGTCCACACGAACTACTGCATCCATCATCATGACACCCATACATTTCACTCACTGAGAGGAATTACATTTTACATCAGAACTTATTTGACCAGATTGAAGTTTCCTTCTGTGGAACTGAATTGTTGACGCACAGTGTAATCGGAAACAGAAATTAAAGCAAAACTTTGCAGCACTTTAAGAGCAGAACAAACATAAAGTCGGTTTACCTGAAATCAAAAATTAAGTATTACTCATCTTTATATTTTCATGTAAGTTTACATTTCCTTTGCTATTTTTTTTTCAGGTACTGTCGCATCAATGAAAGAGTTGTGGAACTAGAGAAAATGCACCAAGATGTAATAATATAGCATTATTTTTCTTTTTAAGAATAAGAGATCCACTTATTATACACCAGACTAAAGTTATTTCGTTGGCTTATGTACTGTGTTTTCAAATAAGTATCCTGTTCAGATGGTAGGAAGGACAGGTGGACAACTAAATAAAGTTTTTGTATGAACTGTTATGGTCAAAAGCTGTTGGGTTAATTATCTTTGAAAGATTAGTTATCTTTGAAATTGATCTGGAAAATAATTATTAGTTGGATATCAGCTCATATTCTTCTTATAATGATAAAATAGGTACTGTGTTTATAAGTAAGTATCCTGTTCAGATGATAGGAAGGACAGGTGGACAACTAAATAAAGTTATTGCATGAACTGTTATGGTCAAAAGTTGTTGGATTAATTATCTTTGAAAGATTAATTATCTTTGAAATTTATCTGGACAATAATTATTAGTTGGATATCAGCTTAAATTCTTCTTATAATGATACACACTGAAAATTTGTTTCATTTTCCTACACTTGTGTTAGTACAACTGATATTTCACAAACAGAGTTACATAAGCAGTATTCTCCAATTTCAGTATTACATGCAATATCTAATTTCAGTATTTATGATGCTGTTCTTTCCTCAGAGAGTGAATTCACTTCGTAAAGCATTTCGTCAGCAGCTGGCTGATGCAATTGCAAGATTGTCAGTGCATTTCAGTGTGAGTTTCACAACAGAAATAGTTGTTGACAGGGGTGTCATCTTTTAGCCCTGACTCAAATAACTGAGGGCAAAGACAGAGAAAGGGAAATGTGAAGTATTGGCTGCTGCCTTGACTTTGGTTTGGATTTTTCTTGTTGCTCCTAAATTAATAAGTTGACAATTTTTAGTAAGGTGTAAAAGATTTTTTCCTCATTTATTCATTGTAACACATTTTCCTTCTTAAATGATTTTCTTGATACTGTTGTTTTGTTGCCACTTTTGATATATTAAAACCAGAGGCATGAAAGAAACTGTGGCTAAAAACTTCATTAAAATGTTAGATTTTGTCTGTTTACAGAAAAACCTAAAGACCAAGATGGTGAGAGAGCGTACCAAGCAGAAAAGTGACTTGGCAGACCGAGAGGAGAAGTTTAAAGAGATGCAGGCTACAATTCTGCGGAATGAAGGAGTCATTCAAATGTTGAAGGCTCAGCTACAACAACAACAAATGAGACAGCAAGAGGAGGATGATGAAAGATTTATGGAGAGGAGGTTCGTTCTGGAGGAAAGCTCTGTAAGTGTCATCGGAACAAAACAATGTTGTGAAAGATATAGAACATGTTTGCTGAAAAATTCATAGAGAGAATCTGTAATAAACTGTATAATGTACGATCATGAAATATCATTGACAATTCTTATAGTTCCATGGACGCTGTAAGTGTGAGCAAAATGTTGTTTGTAAGGAAGCAATATTGAGACTATTGAGTTGAGATTCTTGAAAGAACCACACTTCCTTGTATAACAAGAGCCTTTAGACTATGGTGTTGCTGTACGTGCAAATATAAAAGTTTCATTACTGTTAACACACTATAAATTTGATATGTTGTATGATCTGTTTTCTGGTATATGTCTTATGTTTTTTTTATCAGTCCAACAAAAGCAAATCATCCCAAGCTACTGCTTCTCCGCCAGCGGTAACATTAAAATTAATTAATCTTTGCAAAGTGTTTGTTTTTCATGTTTGGTATGTTTCGTATCTTTACTCACCATTTGTGACTGACTCTTGTAAAGCAAAGACAAATGTGACAAATACTCAACCAGCATAGGTTAATCATGTTACTTAATTGTCCATTATTTTTACCATGACAGTTATAAATTCAGAACCTTGCTTGCAGTTGTTCTTGCCCTCAAAAACTTGAATTATACCATTGCCCAAATGCCCATATTATTCAAATGATTGTTATATGTCTGTATTACCACAGCTACATTTTGGGTATGTTGATCACAATGATGACAAACCCACACACTAATTACCATAAATTAGCCGTGGAAAATCCAGAATTACAGAAGATTATGATGATTATGTAAAAACAAGAAAATTTGCTCCCTGTTCAGCACAAGAAATTTTTATGTGTATTATTAGACAAATACTTCAGACCTGTAGTGGGAGAGTTTACAGCAATGATCTTTTTTGTTTTGGATTTGATGATGAGGTCAGTCAACTGAACTGTTTGTTTAAGGGTGTTTGGTGTGTAGCCTAACCTTTAACTGTCTTGTGGCTTTTTCATGTAACCTTGAGTTGTTATTTATATATTATTGTTTGCATTTGAGGCTATTTTTACTGAGGTTTCTTGAATCAAGTCCCCTAGGATAGGCTTTTTTATTGATGATTATAATAACTGATTATTATTTATTATAGACTAACTGATCTAACTACAATCCCCAAATAGGTGCACACATTACGTTGACATATCACCAATATACAAAGACACATACAGAGACTTGATTGTCCTATGACATGTCAACGTTCATCACATTACATACACTTGCAACAAACACAACCTGAATTATTCTGTTAAGCTTTTTGTTTTTTTCATTTTAAATGTATTTTTATAGGTAATTGAAATTTTACATGGCCAAGCAGAGTATTATTTGTCTTTATTCTGTAATCTAATATTTTTTGTTTAGTTTGTTGTGACTTGTTTGCTGATTAGATTTTATTTCTCGTCACGTGGAAGTTTTGTCTTTGTATTTGCAGTGATGAGTGTGGGTGTCTTTTATTTCTGATTGTTCCTAATGGAGCACTGGCTTTTTATTGTCAGTTTCACTGGCTAAGCATAAAGTTTCCATTTTCAGTGGTGGGGTGGATCATGTGGACAATTTTCTGAACATTTGAACATAGGTCTTTCTTGGGTTGACCATTGTATAACCTAACATCAGAGTGACAGAAAAAAAATAAATTACTTTGCCCATGGTTACTGTCAGTCTTTATTTTTTAATAAGAAGAATTATGTAATTTTAACTTCAATGGGCTCTTTGAATTTTTGTCCGATCTGTATGAAATTTTGAAATTGCTATGATATAAAAAATATGGGAAAGAAAATTTCACTGGATGTATGGAGATTTCTTTCTGTATTAGTGAAAATATTAGTCTTTAACACTTGTCCTAAGTAAGAGAACCCTTATTTTGCCCTGATCAGTTTTGAAATTTTTAGAAATAATGTTTATACATATCAGTGTCACTCTTTTAAATGACTTTCAGATGTTTAAGCTGAACTGCCAAGCATCCATTATATCTGTGATAGGAATTGTTGAAATGTCCATGATTATAAGTATTTATGAGCAGTATACTTGTGTTTCTTTGCCACTGTCTTGCTTGTAAATTTTAAGTTTAAAGTGAAAGAAATGAAGCTATTAATTAGAAGTTTTGACTGATTAGTAATATGTCAATAAAAGTAGGCAGTCAGCTGTAGCAACATTTGAAATCCTAATAACTAAACCTTCTTAATTTTTCAAGTTCCTGTAATATGTTATCCTTCATACCAAAATGTGATGCTTCTTCAGTGTACCATGGATCTTGAAAGATATAATTATTTACTTTGGAAGGCATACTTATCTTGAAGGTCATCAACTGAACCACTTAAGACAAATGGACCATCTAAGATGATGGTCATTAAGGACTTCTGTGCCTTTCAGGGAAATTATCTTGTCATCTACTGACTCTTGGTGTGCATGGGAAATGTCTCATTTTAGCCTGGAGGGTTACATGTTTGAAGCAACAGCAAGGTAATACTGACTTTGTTTTACTCATCCAGCCCCGAGTAGACTCTGCCTTGCAGGAGCAACTGGCAACAGCTCAGGAAGAACTTGATGAAGCCAATGAGAAGATTGAGAAGAGTGAAAAGAAAATCACACGACTGGAAGAGGCTCTGGACATCAAGGATGAAGAAATCACAACTCTCCGTAAGAAGGAATTTCACTTTTAAGGAGATTTCACACTTGAGTTGAAGTCAAGTCTATGAATGTCATGTGTTGTATGTTCTAATTTTAGATTTTCACATTTTACTTATTAAAATCTACTGATTTCAGTCTTCATTTACAGTTACTTCTTACAGTGTTAAATTTGAAAATAATTTAGTTCTCTGGAGAGTTGAAAATGTGTTTGAAATAGGATGCCATCACATCAGGTCTGATGGTCAGCATAACTTACAAACTGCTCTGGATGAACTGTGATCACCATATTAAACTTTGGTAAAATTTGTTCAGTGCCTGAATCAACATGAACTAATGTAAAGAGATCTGAAGTCCATTTAAATGAGTTCCAATAGCGATTCACCTTTCTAAAGCAGCTCGCCAGGACAAACCATATTTGCTATGGCCTCAGAATGAAGCTCAAAAGCTTGAATGACTGAGTAATGTTCTAACAGTTATTGGTAAACTAATTTTATGATATTGGAAAACAAAGTTTCGAAATAAATAAAAAAATGGGCAGTACTGATCTATTTCAGCCATATGAAGACCTCGGCTGGCCTAGTTCAGCTTTTTAAGAAAATGTTAATCACTGTTGGAGCTGCTGGTCCCTGTGGAATAGTGTTTACCATAAGTTAAAATCTAGGGGACCTGGGGTTTGATTTTTTTCTCAGACAAATTTTCCAATCTCTTGAGGACTATGAATTTTTGGCTTTTCTCTCTCAAACAAAACAGCTATATCTTTGATGCACATAATCCTGTGTTTACTTACACTTACTACATAAGCACTATTTACTATCCAAGTCACTTTTAATGCTTCTTTTCTGTTTCTCAGACAAAGAGCTAGATACAATGAAGGAGCAGATGGAGCGAAGTGACATTATGATAGAACAGGTAATCATCATTCTAACTTGTAGAACCTTTGTTTCTTTGTTAGGAGCAGGTTTCAAAATAATATCACATTCTGACTGATTACTTCAGTTTTTGATAACTGATACATGGAAGTGGGGCCAACACAGTGCTGACTGGCTTCAGCAATCTGTGTAGACCCTTTTATTGTGTAATTACCTTTCATTTAATTATAATTATGTGAATCAAAGGTTTCGAATCTTTTCTTGATCATGAATGGCTTTCAGTGTAGTTTGTGGCCTATGAATCTCCCCATCTTTTCTGGTCTCTCATTGTCTTGTTCCTATTATGAATATTGGGTATGATGTTTTGTGTTCTTGGAAACCATCATTCTGGAATGATTATCGCTAAACTCTTCAACTCTGCTGCAATTGCAAATGCTTTTAAAATGTGGATAGCTAGTTTCTGCCTGAATTACCTTTAGTCTGTGCACCATATTATTGCACTCATTTTTGTAAAGCTTACACACTATTAGAGCTATGTTAGCAGTCATTGCCTGAGTAACATCAGTATTATACAAGAAGTACTGTCATTCACTTTCAAAGGCTGCCAAACATCTCATGACTTCACAACATCTTTATACGTAAATATTATCTTGCAAATATTATCATATGACTTAGCAATTCATACTCAGTACCACGGAGTTTATTTCCAGCAGAATTTTAAGAAGACCGATTTGCAGAATGCATAATGTTTCTTTTACTTAATTTTTCAGTCTGAATTCTTTCAACTGGGCTCTATTTTGAACGGACATATACTCCTGTGTTTATGCCTTATGTCTTAATTGCTCTTTGTGTTTTCACTGCATGTTCTGAGACTGGCTTTGAAAACCAACTTAAAAACCACCATAACTGTCAAGAATTATCAGGTTCACAGAAGAATATTTAAAAACTGAAGTAAAGCGATAGCCTTGAAACTTTTTTGGATGCTGTGGATTGATTTTCTTCCACTGCAAATGATCTTGTGTAGCATTTTTCTCTATGAATTATGTAGTTGAATAGAACATGTATACAATTATCCATACAGGGTAGGGGATGGGAGGGGTGGCCTGACCATGCAATCAGATCAGCAGGAAATAAAACAGGCAGTCTGAGGGTGGAGGTCATGAGGACATGTGATCTGCACCATCATGATTTCGCATTTTTTTAGTAATAACACAAAGGCATATCCCTCTTGTAGGCCCATTTATTCAGAACTCATAGAGTCTGCACTTATGTAACTTAGCAAAGCACATTCAATATATGTTTGGCAATGCTTATGGCTCATGCACTCATGCACACTATAATTATCCATTTAGTTGAAACATGAACAAAATGAAATGGCTGAGGCTGCATTGAAGGAGAAAGAGATGACAAAGAAAGCGGTAAGTGGCACTTGGTATTGTTCTTCACTCTTCCAGCATTGATGTCTTCAGTTCAGTTCTTGTGATGTTTGAGAAAGCTGTGTCCTATCTTTATCAAGTGTACATGGACATACATGTATTTTTATGAAAAAAATACTTTAATGGTGAACTCAAGCACTTCTTGCCAAATCAGGCAAGATTAGTTTCCTCTGGAAGGCTTAAATCGTCACTTACATGACGAAACGGCTTATCACCGAAACCCTACTATTGAGCTAGAGCTCTTTAAAGTTTTTTCCGAGTCGCGTGTTAACTTCAATTCACCATAACTTTAAACAGCGCAATGCACTGGTCAAGAAACATACATGAAAATAAAGCTTATTCTCTTATATTTTAAATGATGCAAAGTTTGACTAGTAATATTTCTTCAGTCTTTCACAAATGCTGTTTGTTTAAGGTCATCCCCCCGACAACCCAGTTCGTCGTGAAACAAGCTCATCGGACATGGGCAGTTAGAACATATCGCAGCGGGTTAAGCCGCTTCGTCAAAAAGAAATCCTGGTCAGGTTTAGTGATGGGAAGTTCTTGCGTGGTTGGTGAATGGAAACACAGTATTGGTATTTCAAAGAAGAAAAAAGTTTGAACTTATTTATCGGTCCATAAATCATTTTGTTTTTCTTTTTTTTGTGCGCGCGCGTGTGCACATGCCGCAGAGTAAAAGAAACATTTATTTATTACTGCTTTAATTTTCAGGTCTTTTATTTCAAAATTACGTGCAAGTTTTACATAAACTTTGAGGAATGCTTCTCTCTCTCTCTCTTTTTTTTTATCTATCTATCTATCTATCTATCTATCTATCTATCTCATTTTCTCTCTTTCTCTCTCTGTTTCTTTCTCTGTATCTCTGTCTGTCTCTCTCTGTTTCTCTGTCTCTCTCTCTCTATTTCTCTGTCTCTCTCTCTGTTCTATCTCTGTCTCTCTTTTTCTGTCTGTCTGTCTGTCTTTCTCTCTCTGCTTCTCTGTCTCTGTCTCTCCCTGTTTCTCTCTCTATCTCCCTTTCTGTTTCTCTCTCTCTCTCTCTCTCTTTCTCTGTCTCTGTCTGTCTCTCTTTTTCTCTGTCTGTCTGTCTCTCTCTCTCTCTCTCTCTCTCTCTCTTTCTCATACACAATCTCTCTCTCTCACTCTCTGTGTAATTATGAGTGGCATACTGTTTGCAGATAGGCCTATGCAGATAAAAATAAAATTGTAGGAATACAAGTTGTGTTACGTATAAGTTGAATTCCCTTATCCATATAATGTAGCAATAAACCTGAGGACATTGATTTAACAACATCCATACACAGTCAAAGCTTTATTAAAGAAATCTGTGACCTGAAATCAAATTATGTTATTGCCCTTGCTACACATTACCCCCCTTTTCTCTCTCTCTCTCTCTCTCTCTCTCCATCTCTCTCTCTCTCTCTCTCTCTCTCTCAATCCTTTGCCATCCTATTGGAATATCTGATGTCTGATCTTCTACACAGAAGCTCCATTGACCACTAAAACTGTCTGATGAAGCAAATTTCTATAGAAGGGTTTGTGGTCAGGATGACAAATGACGGGAATAGTACCTTGACACAGGGACATCAGATCTCCAAATTTGCCAGCTGAGAGTTTTTGTTGTTTCTTATAAGCTCCCGCTTTGCCAAACTGATTTTTTGGTTGGCCTCCTGTTAATGGTCCGGGAATCACAAGCAGGTTCAAAGATGTGAGTTTTTTATTTTTAAATTTTGTCGGGTTGAGATTTCATTACTTCAATGTGCATGAAGTCTGTCCACTTTATACAGTTACTGTTGTCAGAAGTTCTGACACGCAAAATTCCTGACTTGGTTGACAAAGCCTATTATAGGACAAGACGGTTCGTCAAACATTGACTGATCGACTCACCGATCTGTGATGAACCGGCCTCTTGCGCTAAGCCAGTTCATCATGAAACAAAAGTAGCTAAACCAGAGATAAGCCATTATGGTCAATTGCGTTTTTACTAAAACTAACATGAATTTCACAACATCGTGTATTGGGTAGATAGATATAGACTAGATATGCTCATTTAAATTCTGTAAAAAAAAAAATGAAAATGCTATTTTTAGCGATAAGCCGGTTCGTCATGAAAGCGACGAAATGTCCTAGAGATTATCATCTCATCATCAAAGACAACTGGCAAACCCATGGGGTAACTCATATACAGGGTTATCAATTTATGGAGGAGCTCCAGGTCCAGTAGACCACAAAAGATGAAAATTTTGTTGAAACATTTCTCCCTATCATCTTCTATAAGGTCTTTGTGACCTTCATCACAAATTTTGTGGCCTTCACTTGCTGTTTCTTAGAACACTCTCCTTCCCTAAACCGAGGCCTCCTTTCCCCGACCTTTCCACCCACTCCCAAGTCTTCAATATCATTTATGCTAAATATCATACTTTCTGGACATAGCAGGACTATTTGAGAAGCAGCAGTAGTAGGATCTTCTGTAAAATCCACATGTTATCTCTAAAGTCAAGATAGTATATCTAGTAGTGTTCCACTTTAATAATGGTAGATATTCTCACAGGAACCATTTATCATGAAAATGGTAGAAGTAGACCCACACATCACATCATTTATAAACTGCTTAAAATGGGCTAGTTAAATGGGGGATTCTTGAAGCGTCGGCAAATTCGAGTTTAGTTGAAACTATTATTGATTGTAAATTTGAGGTTAAGAGGATGCTCTCTCAAGTTTTCATACAGTCAGTGCTCAGGGAATTCACTTTGATATTGTTGCTGGTTAACCTTAAAAGCATTTGAAATGCACATACTTTGTTTTAGAATAAGACAACCAGTCTCAATGCTTCATAGTCTTGCTGAGACTCCTATAGTCCTCAGAGAGGTTTCTTTCATAAGACCCATCACAAGATATTACTGATTTTCATTGTCCATGACATTTGAGACTTTATCAAAACCTAGATTTATGGTATGGGACAGAATAATAACAACATGATTCATAAATCAACACTGAATTTCTGTAAACCCGTGCATCATATTAATTTGACCAAATAGCAGATATAAATAAAGTGGAAATTATTATTATTTTCATAAGTGGCAGTAGTTAAAGACAAAGTTTTGCCATCAGGATATGGAAATGAATGGGCTTTGAATAAACTTTCTTCAGATTCACTTACAGTACATAATTTTGTCTAAGTCTTTGTTCATTATCCAGTCGATCATATTGTGCGGTTATGATATGTTTTGTGTATTTGTATTCCAGGCTGATGATCTGGTAATTAGATGTGTTTTGTGTGAATTTAACAGGGTGATATTTTCTTCCTTATGCAAATCTATACCTGAATCTTCTTTAAAAACTTATCAGTCTGAACTTTGCATGCAGTATTTCAGTACAAATTCTCTGAACTCTTAGAACAATTTTTAAATAATTTTTCTTTTGCTCATCCTTTTGTATTTGTCAGTCTAAATAAATGAAGAAATGCATGGGAAATGATAAGGAATTTAAGATGGCTTTTTAACCTAGAAATCACATCCCGCTCCTCTTCAACTTTATATTGACTATATTGAAATACTATCCAATATTTGTCTTTGACTGCATGATATGTAAAGTATATGTACAAGTACAAGTATTGATGTTCATGCTTTGCCTTGTACAAGCGAGCTTCTTCACTTTTCCACAGACTGCATCATTCATGGTCTTGTATCAACCATTTCATAACATATGTGTGCACTATTAGCTACTAACCTCTTATCATCCATTCATTCATTCATTCATTCATTCATTTATTCATGCCTCGTCTTATTCGTTTGGCCTAACATTTGATGGATTATTGCAGTATAATGTTTAGTGTGCTTATTCAAGGGCTGCAAAGTAAGCTGTCATATTTACCTCACTCAATTTAGTAGATTGCAACAATTTTCACTGTAGCCCATGAATATCTTCCCCTTCCTTCCTCCTGCCTCCCAACCCTGCAACCCCAACCCCTTTATGTTTTACAAGCTCACCCCCATGTTTTACCCCTAATTCCTGACCATTCATTCTTCCATCAATCCACCATCCATCCATCCATCCATCCATCCATCCATCCATCCATCCATCCATCCATCCATCCATAATGTTGTGGTGTTGATTCTTTCTCTAGACCAGTGTTTTATCTTCTCCCGCCCCTTTACATTGTAAGCAACTCCCTGACTTGGGTGATAACACCTCAGTGAGCTCTTTAAAGTTTTATTCTCTTGACATGTGTGTTTTCTGCAATCCGAGTAATATGCAATGGATTGAGAAAAAGGGCCCTCAGATAAAAGAGATCTTAACCTTCAGTTGTATCTGGCCTAATGATGCCAGTTTTGGGACAATTTAATGGTTTATTTAATACCTTGAATGTCACATCTGTGACTGCAGCTTGTCTATAATGACCTTATAGGTCAGTACAAGAGTACTCGCTATAGGCAGGAATACCTTTCCTTTTTCATTAAGGGACCAGTTGAAGCCTAGATATATACAAAGTATCAAGGAGTTACATTCATTGTTGGTTGACTCCAGCTGTTGTAAACACTGCTTCTTTCCTCACCATCTGTGTCTAGCAGCCATTATGTGGTCCTCCACTGCCAACTTTGACATACCTGTAATCTTTTGTCAAGGGTCGTTTTTCACAGTCTCTCTCAAATTTATGTTTTGAATTGTTGTGATAGTTTAATATTGTTTCATATTTATACGTTTTGTACATACTTTAATATTTTGTAGCCTTTACTCCGTCTGCCCAAAAGGAGCCAATATGAAGTGAGAAAATAGACATTCAGTTTTGTAAATAAATTTTCAGTGAACATTTCAAAACTTGTTGATACTGATTTCAGTAATCAGTAATATTTGGGCCTGGATAAAAGTCGATTACCATATATCAGTCATTAAGGGCCCAAAATATGCTCTCAGTCATTTTTTTATGTGATGAGAACCTGCTGAGCAATTCTGCAAAGAGATGGGTCAAATCCAGTGTTACATTTTTATTTACAATCAATGCATTATGGTAAATACAGAACATATGCTGCAGAGACTGTAGGCAGGACGAATGCAATGGGACCATGCAGACATTTGTATTTCTTTTGTTATATCCAGTGCATGAAATTGTAGATAACACAGAACATGGTATATTTGTGAGGTTTGAAGGAAGAAATTAGTTTACCAGCCATAACTCACAAAAATTGTAAGTTATTGCATGGTTATTTTGTGCTTAGATGCATGTTATAGCTGTGTTTTGATTTGCATGAACTGTTGTAGTTATTTTGATGTAGAGATGATCAACCTAAGTGATGAAGGCATGTTGTTATAAATGCTATACGTATTTGGTGTCATCATCCCACATGAAAACAGAATGAAGATTTAAAAGTGAGAGAAGGGAAAGAAAATCACCTTTAGTGCTGAGCTGTAAATTTCAGCAAGTTAGGAAGAAGTAGCCATTTCCTGCTTTGCTAAACATAGTTTTGTGCTCTATAGCTTGGACATCAGAAGGAAGAGATGAAGCGCATGATGGATGAACAAATACGCTTGGCTAAGGAAGAGGTATTTTGGTGTTAAATATGTTCAGTTTCACCATCTCACATAGAACATACATCGCATCTGTCTCTCTTTACTTGATATTTTTCTTTGCTTTTCCTGTACATCTTTCATCAAAGTGTTGATTTCTCAATCATCTATTCGAACATCTCATTCCTGTCCTGATTTCCTTTCTGCTTGTCTTTGGCCCTAATTTGAAACAAGGTTTCTTGCATGAGTTTTGCTTTTTCTAAATACAGTGGGTATGAATCAGAGCTTAGTCCAAAGTGCCATTCAGGAATTCTAGCATTATTCTGTTCTCTCTGTCACATCACATAATTTATCATTTCATTGTTCACTCAAGTCTTATCATCTGTATTATAAGACTTTCCAGCCAGTGCTGGTATCAGTTCTCAAGGTGAGAACACGATGGAGTAATCATAAGCAGGTTCAGTAAAGTTGCATGCTCACTAATATATATGTCACCCTATAGACACACATAAATCATAATTATTTAGGCACCATGAATGCACATGAAAAGGAATCAGGAAGAAATAAAACCATTATAGCTCATCAGCTCTTAGCTCCAGCTGCACAGTAGCCATGTCTGACTGCTTGAAAGTCCCTAGGGACTTTTCAGCTGTTGCAGTTTGGGTCGTCAGGTTAAATTTTAGAGCTGAGCTTAAAACAGTCTTCATACCATGACACTATACACAGTAAAATACTTAGCTTTTGTGTGAACTGCTTTGTGCTTTGGAACTGTTGATCTCAGTTGTGCATGAAAGTGATCTTTGCAGTATATCATTACGTGGGTTTGAGTTAATTATCAGCATTTATCTTTTTTGATTTCTCCATGAATGTCATGCAAAACATTACCTATTGCTTGTATTGTCATTAACCATGCTGTCACCCAGGGTTTTATTAAAAAACTTCAAATCTTTTGACATTTTTCATTGAAGTTCTAAGGCACAGAAATGTCTTGGATTAGAGTAAAATAATGTGAAATGTTGCAAAAAACAACCATTTTCATTTTGCTATCGCATGTCACCATATTAAATAATATGCATTGTATGCCTTTTTGCCTGAATGAAGTATGCACACAGCATTGAAGCATAAATTAAAGTCTTTTTAGAATAAATGTTTTGGCACACAGAAGAACCTTGGAAAAGTCTTGTGGACAAATGTTTAACCATTTGTATGAACTCTGATCATTACCACCACCATCATCATTTTAATCACAATTTTGAGCAGGAGCATAAATCTTTAAATACAGTTTGTAATCTAACCCATCTTTGATGAGCAGGCAATGGAGAAGATGAAGGAGGAGGCTCAGAAAGCATCCACTAGTGAACAGGCTAAGGTGAAACAAATGAAGAGTCAGCTTGCCGATCTGGAGAAACAACTTGCCAAGGTAAAGTCATTCTGGTCACATCCTGTGGGTGATTCACCTAGGGACTTGGAGAATAAACATCTTTATGGAGTCTGATGATTCTGATGAATCTCATGTCTTTTCAGTATGTGGGTTGAAAGAATTATAAGAATAAATTGAGATTTTACATTCCAGATCCAGGAATGAATGAAGTGAGAATAAGTATTGGAAAGATGGCCCAAGACGGGGAAAGATGGAATTCGCTTGTACGTGGCCTATACCCTGCTGGGTATGAAAGACATTGATGATGATGAATAGTCTCAGAACAAGTATATGAGAATTATGTGTTCATTCATGTGTATAGACAACACAGTGAAAGCAAAAATCCCTCTCTCTTTTTGCACTCTTAGGTTAACTGAGGGAAGCAATACTGGAACCACACAGTCTTTGATATACAACTTCAAAAGTAAATTAGAGCTAGAGAAGTTTGCCTCATCGTGGAAGCAATCCACTATGCCACTGGAATTGGAATTCAATTTGTGAACTTGAATTAGGAGGAAGAGAGCAGTTTGTTGGTAGTGAAAGGTTGATGAACAGTTTGTATTAGAACAATGACAGTTCAAATACATGCTAATGTGTTCAGTGTACTTTATTTTCCAGGAAAAAGAAAAGGCTTCCACCACTGCCACCCAATCATCTATCAGTTCGAAGACATTGAAAGAATCTGAAGACAAACTGAAGTCGGAGATCTTAAGGTAAGAAGAGTTCAGGAAACTTTATGCCATTTCATTCAGACTTTACATTCTGTTCCCACTCTACTGCATACATGCTCCGACAACTAACACTTGGAGTGTTTTAAGAGTCTGGTAGCATTTTTGTAAATGGATGGGTTAAGAAAAGTCAAGTCCCTCTTAACATTATCTGCAAGTTAGACATAAATCAGTTTACATGTTTATCCTCCATGAAGCAGCATTTAAAACATGATTGTGAAAGACACTGAAATTATGGATAGAAATTAGCCTTTCACTATACTACTTTTATATTTTTTAGCCATTTTATTTTAGCATGAGCTTGACAGTTTTCAGGGAATATTTTTATTTTGCTGAATCTTAGTGTGACAGCCAGTGTGACATACAGGAGTGTCAAAATAACATCTAACATATCATGACAAACTTTGATTATCAGTATCAAGCCAGTGTTGGTCTATTTTGATGTGGTGAGTCAATTTTCTCAGTTGCACTCAAGTACATCATTACTTTGGGGTGTTTGTTTATGCTAAAACAGAATTCAGATTCTGAAATATTCAATCTTAATGAGTCTACATTGTTTATTCCTTGAAGGTTGCAAGGAGAACTGGAAAAAGCTCACAGAACTTGGGAAAAAAAATTTGCTATCCTGCAGCAAAGGTAATTAATTTTGGCAGTTTCCATCAGCAGTCGCAGAAAGTGCCGTAAAAAGTTGTTACGTCTTACTAAAACCATCGAGAATTGTTGGACTTGATTGCTGATTTACCTTATATATAGTAATGTATTTTAGTAGGTATATTATCATGAAGTCAACATTCTTCACCATTGCCAACATTTACAGGTCAGCACAGCACTGTCTCCTGCCAATCCAGATCGTATAAAATTACCTATGACAAATTATTCTGCCCTTGGAAGAGGCATTTGTGCAATAAAATTAGCTTTAAATCTTAAATCATGCCTCCTGCTAAACCTGTGGTCATAGGCATTGGAACTAATACTTCACTGTGTTTGAATATGTCATATCACACATGCTTGAAAGAAAATAAAACTGCATCCTCTCATATCCCTCCTCATTTAGTTCAGAAAGATTTCACCTTGTAGAAACATTCCAACAATACTAAAAATAGCCACAGTTGCATTGGTTGATACTCAAGTACATAGATTAGATCATAATTATATCTTCACTCCTTAATGGGAGAGTTGCTCATAGTCATCTATCTCAAAAGTGAAAACAAAGGTCACAAAAGCCTTATACTTATGTCAGCTTGCACTGATCATTACTCATGCATGATACTATCAAAACACAAGGGCAATAACTTTAAAGCACGGATGCCTATTTTCTTGCCAGAAAAACATGCAAAACAAAAGTCAGAATCAAAACTTCGTTGTGGTGACTTAATGTCTGCAAGATGGCACAGATATTCTACATGCCTGTGCGTTCAGGAAATTACAGTGAGACTTCAAATTGTGCAAATTCATTGATGTACTCTCTAGAAAGATAAATAATCACAGTTATCAGACTGTTTGACTTTGTATGCCTCAACACAGCATGCATGCTTTGAAGGATGAGAGCTACTTGCGGCAGACTCTGCAAAGACAGGCAGCACAACTGCATCAAGCGGCAGTCAGTTACTCTGTAAGTTCTTTTATTCTTAACACCTGTTGCTTTCTAGCATGAAAAGCCAGAGTTAAGTTAAGGAGGGCAATTCTCCAAATGAAATTTTGAAAAGATGATATTCATGCAGGTTTGAAAGTAGTGTCTCTTTATTATTATCATTCAGCCCTGTGTAATTTTATTAGTTGGCATGTTTTGTATGTTTTTAGATGGATGTCACAATATTGATCACAAAGTTATATCATATTTGAGTCGATTTGGAGAAGATGTGATTAGGACAAGATCATCATTTTCTGTGTTTTTGATTGTGACAGATGATGATATACCACGATATGTTCTGTAGGTGAAAACATATGTGCAGGAACTTGTTTGATTAGATTTTGAAGATGATTAGTATCAGAATTTTGATTTAACATGTTGGATCATTAAAGAGCATTTCATCCAGTGATTAGCCCCTCCTGTTGTATATTATGCCTCTGTTATCAAGTTTACTGTTGACTGAGCCTAAAAAATTGTCGCATAAAGAGATACTGGTAACAGTTTCCACTCAGGCATATGTGGTTTTCCTTTTCCAGATGGATATGCCCGCAGGAACAATGCCTAAGGCTCCCTCTTCCAGCCCCAAGAAACCATTGGTAATTTTTGTCGTTTCTTAACACCTTAATGATTAGCGACGAGTATACTCGCCGCCCAAGCCAGTGCGGATAGGACCAGCGACGAGAATTCTCGCATTTGACCTTCGGTATAAATAAGCCATTCCAGCTCTTTGAAAATATAATCCAGGTTTTCGACTTCCGTTCTAAACGGAAGTGAATCTTTTCGAATTGTGTTTACAATTAGAGTTGTGCAGTTTTGAGGGAAAAATATCGAAAAAAATGGGTTCTATCGGCGGAGGATATGCTGCAGGAAATCCCAACTCACTTTTTCATACGTTCTGTTTCCACACTCTCTGCTTCTACTTCTTAATTATTACAATGTAAATAATAATAACTTTCACTCATGTTATAGACAAAAATGTGATCAGATACCAAATACCAATATCATTTGTGAATTTGGGCAATGTAGGGTGATTCAAAGCAAAGTTATTCAACTTTAAGTTACAAGTACATTAAAACCTTGAATAATAGGCGGCGGCCATGGTCCTGGGATAAGGTGATGTCAGTGTAAGGCTGGTCACTAAGGTGTTAAACAAACGTAAAGAAAATATGACCTTTAATGTTGAATAAGTAGTTTCATGCTTTGTATTACAATTAGTACTGTGTAAATTATCAGAATTGTATTAGCTATACAGGAGATTATTTTACATGCCTGGAGATATCAAATCTATGTCATGTGGAGGAAGCAAATTTGCACAGATAACACATGCATTGAGATTACTTGCTACAAATCATATTTTTCTGTAGGCATACATTTTTGTTTACATAACATCTGTCTTGAGATGAAAATTTTTCAGATTTGGAAAACATTTAGTGAGACTTATTTATTGTCTGGTCACATTACATATCAATAACTGAAACTTTGATTAGGGACATCTGAGGCATCATTTGAAACAAATGCTGTGATACTATTCTATAGGGTCATTAGTATTACTGAATAATATGTGAGTTACTGTGGCAAAGCCCATCATTCTCCACCTCTTTACCTATCTGCAAATGCATTTGGTTTTTTTGTCTCTTTTGGTGGTTGGGGGGGGAAGGGGGTGGGGGACGGTGTGGTGCAGTGTGGTGTGGTGTGGTGTGGGGGTTGGGACGGGATAAGGTGTTTGTGATATTATGTTTTTTCACTCTGCTACATCTGACTCACAAAGCATCATAATTATATAATTTAATTCTTTTTGTTCTTTCTTGCTTGTACACAGCCTGATATTAGGCGTGGTAGTAAAGGGGGCAATCAAGGACAGGACAGAGATTACATATCATATACAGTCTCAGCACCCAGTGGCCGAGGAACAGCCATGTTTTCTACAGATGGTAAGTATAATGATCATGATTTCAAATCATGAAGAAGAGGCCCCTGGGTTGTCCTACCCATATACATATTATGTTCAGGTTGAACAGTATACTGTTGTTATTGAAATTTGCTTCCCAAAAGTCTTTACTGTTGCATTGATGTGGGGCATGAAACATTTACACATTCTTTTGTTTTTAGAAATAAAAAACCTAAAGTATGGACTAGAGACACCAGTGTAGTAGAGAGATGGGGTGGTAAAAAGTAAATAAGATTTATTGTATAGAGCTGGGATGTGTGACTGACCAGTGTCAGATGATTTGTATGTCAATTTCTTGCTTGTGCATAAACTTGTCTGAAACTACTGAAGCCAGCCACAGCACTTGTCAGAAGCTTCATCCTTACCTGTCTCATGTCCCTCTGGTGTGATGCACTCCAGGCTGGGTCTACTTCTAAGAAATATCTATGTTTCGGTTTTTGCAACTTGGTTTGAATCATTCTGTGCATCTACATTAGCTGTGAGCAGAGAATGATACATATTGTATCTCCATTATGCTGTCACTGCTATGAATACTTATCATTGGATGCCAAGACCGTGGTGTGCATGAAAGCAGGCTCTGATCAGTTTATGTATTGTTTATTTACAGAAAATCAGATTATGTCAGATAATGAAATGGACATGATGCCACCTGATGTGGCACCTATTCCTGAGCCACCCGCAAGGTAGGTGTTTTCTGAACTTTCCCTTCTTTGCTACGAAGTTGTTAATATGTTGTTTTGTAGCCATTCATTTTACTAAGGCTGCGTAAGTTTATAATATTATGAGCATACTCTGGAACATTGCCATTTTTAAAGTCCTTCTCAGTGCAGCTCTAAATTGTTTTTTTGTGATCAGTTTATGAATTACAAAACAGTTCACCATAATAAATGGTGAAAAGCAGTCATGAAGCCCAAGTTCACATAGTGACTTATGTTGACCCTAAGTTAACTTTCGTTTCTCAACAGGAGGCAAGAGTGTAGAGATGAGAGCCGCCCCTCTACCCAACCCCATGTGGTTGTTCTGCCCAGTGTGGAGGCAAAGTGAAGAACACTCAGTGTTGCAAAGATATGCACAAATATATTGACAGCATGTTTTAGTAAAATCTTAATTGTGTGATGAAAGCTAATTTGCTATCTGCAATCAGTGTATATAGTATTATGAAACTTTACAATCACGAAGATTTAAACTGTGCCTAAAATGTTATTTACGTGATCCCTGAGACTTGATGGGGAGGGGAAGAGGGATTTGAAAGATGCAGGAATGGATGTACACACAGGTGCTCCAGGGGCAGAAAATACTAAAACCCTTTCCTTGAATAAAGTGCACCAGATAGCATGAAATTACTTTATAAAGGGACATGTCTTGTAACTTCGATGCCTGCATATTTAGGATGATTAGCAGGAAATGGAGTTACTCCAGTTAAGTGGATTCCACTGCATTTTCCAGTATCTCAGTGAATTATCGTAATCTCTGGGCAACTATGCATACAGTGGATCAGGATGGAACTTACTGATTCTTTACCTGAATACTGTGATAATTTTACTTAACAGTATTTTAGATCAGAAATACAGTATGTGATTTTTTAATTTTTTTTTGAGGGGGATTTTTCAAATAAAACAGATTACTGTTACAACCATGAAACAGTTTATTGATCTTTTCTGAGAAAATGTAAGATAGAAAGGAATGAAAGGAGCATGACTAAAGGAAAGAACCTGTGTCATCTTTGTTTTACCAAGAACTGGAGCATAAACTGCTCCATTTCACTGAGGCTTGAATATGATGGTTTTAAATAAATGTTATATTATAAAATCTCTTCTGCTGCACAGCCCAGCTTGATCTCAGGTAATTTCAGGTAAAAAAACTTCAGTTTCTCAAAATGTTGAAATATAAATTCAAGTATTTGTGTTGCTTCCATTAGTTAGTCATATGAAGCGGGCTGGAACAGAAGTGAAAAATACAAACTATTATACAGATCCACTGATGACTGTTCAATCTGCAGTGCGAGAATATGACCTTGAATTAAGGCTTGCTCTCTGAGCTTACAAAGTGATTCAGAGTTATCACCTCAAGTGACACATTTTATCATCGTTACGCCACGTTAGGTAACTGAGACAGGTTTGAAACCACTAGCTTATATATATCTGCCTGTCTCTATTGCTGGTCATTGTAAATGTGCTAACATTACTTCACTCAGTAATTTCCCTATCGTGAATGTGGAAAGTCATGCATTTACCCAGACCATGTTAAACAGTTTTTGTTTTATCAGCTGCCCTTCCTCACCAAACACAGAAAGAAAAAAAAGATTATGTTCTGCATTCATGATGATTATTTATTTAACACTACTCCTTTGAAAGCAAAGTAAAATATGTGAAAAAAAAAAATGGAGATAGCATCTCAACAGATAAAAATTTCACAAAACTGTGTCCAGATCCCAGAAAATTTCATGAAAATATGGAATTTTATTGGTATGAATGTTCACAAAATTTCATGAAATCTGGTAATTTCTTCAAAACACAAATCCAGAAAAGAAAATCCAGATTATCAGACCTGACATAGTTCAGGGTGAGACACTGGCAATGACCCAACATTTCTTTCAGTTTACAGACAGTTACTTCACTTTGAATATCAGAACTGCCACAGATCCGGTCTATGGACTTGCCATTGATGATAGAAAAGTAAGAGTTTGCACAAAAGTCAACAGAGAGACTGACATCAATGAAAGATAATGAAGATCTATAAAAATTTTAACATCTATTCAGAACCCAAGAGTGAGGCAAAAACTCCCCTCCTGAAAATAATGTACATTCAAACTTTAGAAAAATACAACCCATGTTTCCATTTGACCAGTCAGCACACTGAAATCAGAATCTGACATGAACAAGAAAGTATGTACAACAATCCCTCATTTTCTTTATATTTCCATATTTCCTGTGTCAGTACCAAAATTAATTATCACTGAGGGATGGCAATGTTGTGAAACATGAAAATGTAAAATCGTTAATAATCTGTGTGACTGAGGTTTTGTAGTGAAATGCAAAATATGTTTAACATTTTTATTCAGTGGTTTTCCTAGGATGACAAATATTTTCTTGAACCTCTAGCGCTGTCAAGAGTTCTAGCAAGGGTATATATCTTAACTTATGATCTGAATACTGCAAAGATTTGTTAAAAGGAGCAGATGAAATCCTGAGTTTAGTATGCACCCTTCTATAATCCTTCCCCAGTCCTGCAGATACATACTGGACAAAATGCTGTTAATGTTTCAAGATTCAGATATGTTTGAATTGAAAGAAAAAAAGTATATTTTCAGCAAAGATTTTTCTGCAGAGGATTATACCTTCCAACCGTGCCCTTGAGGTGTAAGCCGTTCACCAGACATAAAAGACTGATAAACTTACACAACCTGATCATTCTCACTTGCTCGAGTTTATTTCTCCATAAAGAAGCCACTATTTACGAATTGCATGTCGCTAAAATCTTGCGGATTTAGAGCAAGTTTTTTGAAGGCTGGGTATGTTATATGCATAATACTTGCATGTATTTCAAACATCTTTAGTAAACACTAAAATAATACGAGACAATGTGTGGCAAAGCTGCATGAATGTTTATTACAAGAGCAGAATGTAGAGAAGTAACATTTACATCATACAGTCAAATGCTCATCATTTATCAGTAATTCTACTGTCAAGCAAGTCCCCTCCTTCCCTCCTTTCACACCCAAAATCCCTCCATTCTGCCAGTCACCAATAAAAATGAGACATTGCCAAATCACAGACATTACACATGTAAACAAGGCTGTCCTCTGACTGTTGTAGAGTGCCTATGCCTGTAATGAAGTATTTACATATATGAATGGATATCCCAGCATCATGTATTGCAGACTCTGAAGAACTGTGACTGATAATGTCCTTACTTTTCCTCTCCTGCAAGATTTCAAGTACTAGTTGCTATCCACAATAAATACACTTATCTGCTGTTTCTGTAATTTGAAATGGGATGAATGTAACAAATTTACTGTGCGCCCTTACAGAGCAGGACTCAGCCTGAGTGGACTCTGACTCCTAATAGAGCACTGCGTATTATAAGCAAGTAATGTTTTGAACAGATACTTATGAGAATGGGTGAATTAGAGGTTTATTCATCAAATTCTTACAAATCACCAGTCCTCATGACAATTTGATTTCATAGTAGCTTCCTAATGGAATCTGATCAGTTGTCTTCAACCTTCAGCTAAGTGTGCAGTGCAACAAATTTGGTGACTTACTGTACTTCGTATATCTTTCAAATCAAATCACACATCAGTAACAAGGTTTCAAAATTATCAGAGGTCCAAGCATCAGATCACAGCCGTCCTTATATTCTACATCAATCCAGTGTTATCCAACCCTGCAATCTTTTCATAATGCTCCCTCACTGCTAATTCTTCAATCAGGATTTCATCACAGAATCACAAAGTTGAATAGAGACTCTGAAATTCTTTGAATGTACATTTGTGAAGACATATCAATTCCTTGCCTATATGATGAATTCTGCCACATCTCAGCGACAGACAAAATGCAGTCTATCAGATAAGGTTTGGTCTATCATACAAATGGTGCCCACTTCATTAACTCACATGGAAAGTGCTCTAAAACCTATGTCATCCAGAGCTGTGACTTGCTGTGTAAAGTCATTAGATATATCAAGAGTCTTCGATAAATCAAGAGTCTTGACCAGTGAGTCGGTGTGGCAGTCCATTACACACGATTGGATCAGCCTGCTTCTACATAAAGACAGAGTTAAACCAAAAGTTTTGCAGTGATGCTGATGCCAGAAACTTGCTTTGTGTAATGGTCGAAAGAGAATTAACATAGTCACACTGTGAATACATTGCATTAATCTTGACTTGTCACTAACCATGGGAATGAAGATTCAGTGTCAGAGAACAGTGGCAGTGAAAATATGCAATAAAACAATTTTCAAGATGCAGAAAGGAATTAAGTTCATCTAGCAATAACTAAGGTTGCACAAGCTGATGAAACAAAATGTCCTGTTATACAACGGAAGATACTGGAAGAAACTGAAAGTATTGTATTAATAAGCTGATTAACTTAGGCAGGATATGAATTAACTGGGGAAGGCAGATGTAGGAGGTGACGGTTGGCATTTTATGTTGCCATACATACTAAACCAGCAATGTTGTTTATAGCACAAGCCAAAAAAAAAAAAAAAAANAAAAAAAAAAAAAAAAAGTGACTGTACAAACATAAGCTGAGCTCTACTAAAGTGTTAATATTTATGCAAATTATTGGAATAATGCTGCTGATAAGTATCCTGTAGAGACTGCCCATCTCCAAATAACACAAACATTTAATGTTCAGCTAGTAAGCCCATACAGATTTCAATGTATCTTTATTCCACAACATTCATAGATGACTAACATATGACCAATTTGAAATAAGACACATGTCCTTAAAGTGCAACTAAAGTGCTAGAAAAAATGTGATTTCCGACAGTTTTTATATTTTCAATATCAAGTTTTAGATCAAAAGTCATCATTTTTGCTAAAAAATAATATTTCGAAATTAATTTTACAACTTTTAACCTATTCTGAAATTGTAAGAAAAAAACCGTACCGGAAACGTCACGTCAGCGCGGAAGTCGCGGTGTTTTCGATCGAGAACAATGGCAAATACGGTCGAGCCGTATCAGTTCGAGCCCCTGCGCCGAAAAACAGATGACGAGGATATAATTGAGGAGAAGACTATTGGACCATCAGTTCAGGAATGGTAAGCAAGCATTCTGTCACAGTTTAGCGCACAACAATAACCCATTGTTTCCACGTGGGAGCGAGCCCTACTGAGTGCAGCGCTACACGTAATAGCCTTGAGCCCGACGTGTAATAGCCTTGAGGCGTGAACACCGGTGTTGGTGATGTCATGTATTTCTGGCGAGGCGAGCAGCGGTAACGCTAACACAGGAGGGCATGGGCATGTGTTATTCTTTGTGATTTCTTCGAAACGCGTTAGATTTGATGGGTTTGAGAAGGTCAGTAGGAAGTTTGAATCACTGATGCATGTTAAAATAGTATTTTCACAGGATTCTGTTCACTACACCATAAAAGTACTTTAGTCGCACTTTAAGTGCTGAGTGAATGTAGCAGCAAACCAGTTAGTAGATTTTGCAGTTTCATGTCGAAATAAGACTAAAAAGTTACATCGACACATCCCACATTAAACATTAAACTTAAACTATTTGCAAGCCAATATACAAGAAAGGTCTTTTTATTTGTTACGTTAACAGATTTTCTTACAACTTTTTCAAATGTGATATGAAATACTGTAACCACCCCCCTCCATTTTCACTCAACATGGCTTTCTTTTATTTATTTATTACAAACAGCAGCATAAATTACAGATTTAACATTTGTATGCAGTAATAAAAAACACAAATGTACACAGAGCTCCTTAAATCACACACAAATTCATGATGACCAGTTGTAACAACTTATGAAATTCTTATCAAAGTGGACAACAAAAGATTCATCTCTCCTTATCAGCCAAGGGAGGCCTTCAGAAATTTACTGTTAAATAATTAACAAGTATATGCCTGTGACTGAAATCCAGCTTCCCCTCCAAACATATACTGAATACATTATAAAATAGCAAAAGCAATAAATAATCCATGGGAGACAAAAATGTCTAATATGTATGGCATGGGACACCCTTCCCTGAAAAATACATCTGGGTAAAATGTGCAATGTTGTCTACAAATAAAGAAAACAAAGGTTCAAAAAAAAAAAAATAAATCATATTACCGCTAGAAATCAGCTTTCTTAATAAGACATAGAACTGTCTGAGTAAGTGCCACTGAAACTTTTGTATTAACAGAATCTGAATCACTACCAAAGCACATTTAAATAATATGACAATACAAAGTATAATAAAAGGATTCAGAGAACTTTTAACATTACTTGCATACCTGCTTATCTCTTGAAATTTTATAGTTCATCTCGCTAATCTTCCCC
>JAWQUT010000007.1:2541509-2555369 GCA_033807755.1 Ellobium chinense | reverse complement strand
ACCCCTTTGTAGAGTCCTCCACTATATGAACACAAAAACTACCTGCATTATCAAAGGAAAGTATCACACCTTTTGTGAAAATATTATCAACAGCTGCAATTACAGATGAAACCTATCTACTGGAAAGGCCATGCCAAGGTGACATTCTGACAGATTGAAAGTATGACCAACTACAACATGATATTCTATGAAATGAAAACCATAAACATAATATGCTCCTCTTCTATGTCTGTGGAGGTGGCAGGTCACACCAGTCAAGAGGAAAACGTGAAGGATATTGAACTCAAATGTGTATGAAGTGAAACAGTGCCACCAACACCTTCAGGAATTCTGATCTGTAAAAATAATAACAATGATCAGACTATTGCCTTGGTGCAATAACCCTGTTACCTACAGTTTTCAAAGTTTACAGGAAAGGGCAGAAATGTTTCATTTCTTAATGCATGTTTATGTATGTACAAAATTAGAGTCTGTGCAGTCACAAAACTGTCTGGTGCACAGCCGTAAGATTTTAACACGATGTGTGCATGTGAAACTACATGAAATCATGCAACAAATAAAGAAGTTTTGAAAAAAAAAACTAGATACAGGGCTACTGCATTCAGATGACATGATGTGTGCAATAACTGAAAGATGAATCTTCTGGCTGCCATTTGTTGAATATACAAGGTTTGTAAATATGAAAGAAGTGAATTCTGCCACCTCTTCCAAACATGCATAACATCAAGCTGGGGTGCACGAAACAATTTTCAGATGGGTAATGACAAACATTTGTAGTGTACACCTGGCAGCTGCAATGGAAATGCTTACCAATACTCTTTCAAAAGGCAATCAGAGTAAAGGTTTTAACAGCGATGATATGAATTTGAAGGACTGGAGATGGACATGACTAGACTGTATTAACATGGCGGTATAATTTGTTGTTGTGGTCACAAAAACATTGCAGAACATGAACTGCTGACCCAGATGTCATTTTAGTATATGAATCTGATTTACACAATTGCAAACAGAGAAATTTTACATATAGTGAAACATGAAATGTTTTTACTGACGCAATACCCTGTGCTCTGTATCTTGGTTCTCACACAGGGCTCTCAACATATTCACTGTGCTGCAGTCATCAATACCGATTTGCTATGGCATTCCTATTTTTACCACTACATCCATACTGCATTAAAAAGAAAAAAACAACATAAAGTGAAAATGACCCTCAGGGAGAAATCCTGTACAAAACAATGTCCTGAACAAAAATGACTTACGGACAAATTTTAAGAAATTAAAAAACCAATAACATACCTGTATGTATATATACAGGAGTAGCAAAAGCTGAAATTAAAATCTCTTCCCCAAATATGCGAACAAAATGAATATTTTGCTGGTAACAGCAGGTGGGCTGGTCTCCTAAATCAGTTTTGGTCACTCGTAAGAGTAAGTATGTGAATCAAAATCATAAAAATCAACTCTGCATCACTAATTGCCTTCAGCTTGGAAACATGAATATTTCTGAAAATATTTGTGAAAAATACTGCAATTAAGGAAAAGGAGTACACAAGCAAAATCAACTGTAGGACTGTAGTTCAATACCTAACATCAACAGACTTAATGGAATACATTACGAGGAAACCAAGCAAGGAATTCTCATAAGTTTATCTGATTTATGGCTATCCATATAAACTTAATCAATCATCATCCTGGCCCCCTGTGAAACATGTAATACTCGAGCCAGCTTCCATGTATTCTGATCAGTAATCTCTATCTCTTCTGGGAAAATTCCCAGTTCACTTGCAAATGGTTTTCCAAGGCATCTACAAAGTGACATGAAATTTCAATCACATGAGCTCCTGATCCTAGTCAATCCATCTCACTATATTACTCCATCATTTGAAAGTACTGATATCTGATTAGTATTGTGAGCGATTTGTGCTGATAAATGCAGATACCTAATAACCAAAGAATCTTCTATCATCAAGGCATTTTCCTTGAATAGAAATAATATCATTGCTGTGAGATATAAAAGAAAAACTGGTGGGTGGCTAACAATTTTATAACCAAATAAAGATGAGAACAATCAGGAAATGAACTTAAGTCACACAACGTCCACTCACACCATCTTTAAGAATGATAAATCTTAGGTGTGAATCTGTAGGATTTGTCTTTGTACAAAATGTTCACAAACTTACAGAATTAACAAAAGGTATGCTGTTTAAAGGAATGCTTACTGCATATATCTGTTTACATGATGCAAAAGTTTAGCGTGCATGCATAATGAACTAGAATGTAATGTACTTCTGTCAGTGGGAAATGAGAACACAATAGGATCATGATAACTGGAAACACACCACGCCTGGCAAAGTCATCTTGAATCCAAAACATCATTAATCAGATAAGCAGTAATTCTGTTCTTGGAAAATCTATACATTTACCGGAGTGTCAATTTTTCAATGCCCAAAATCACTGCTCCTACTGTTAATATGAAACTGAAAATATAGGAAAAGGTCTGAGACAAAAACACAAAGCGATCATTTCACAGCATTCATTGTAAAAGGAATGATGGCAGAGGCTATCTATGTACATTGAAGCAAACATGTTCTCTATTAAATAGACCTATCCTTCAGTCAAGCAATAAATACCATGTCACATTCAATTATCATCAACATCACTGTATCAACAGATGTGAATAAGATGTAACTAATCTGCCTTGTAATGTTACGGAATTAACAGATCAGACAAAATGTGTGTCACTGCCACATAACTTAACAGGGTGAAGTTATGAATAATGAACCAAGATGGAAATTTTAATATGCTTTGTTAAAACAATGTTTTTGACCCTATTTCTAGTGACAAACAAAAACAATTCATAACATTCTTTATTTTACGTTCCTGATACACCTGGGTGCCATGACATTTAAATGGCTATAAGTAGTCTCATGTTGTTTTCAGGGCAACACTACAGATTTTAAAGACAAGCGGTAAGGATAAGTATCAGGAAATCAGAGGTCATGGTTGCCTGTTGGGAACTTAAAATGGACATGAGTCAGAAGAAGGAAACTGGTATCCTACAGTCAAACTGACTTTGCATTATCCTGACTGCAAAAATAATAAAAGGCAAGAGTTATGTCTGAAAGTAAAATAAATAGTAACACTTCAGGTCATCAGAAAAAGTGATGCAAACAATGAGCACCATGATTTCAATCATCTAGAGCAACAGACTCTACAAAGGAGGAGCATAAGATGAAAATAACACAACCATGACTGGGTTGTGAGCTGGTGTCTAAAAGTCACACAGAATTGTTGCAAATTTTTAATAACATTTTACGAGCTATTATAATTTATATCCAAACCTTAACACTATGATCCCAAGATACTGATTTATTCTTGTAGGCTTAATCCTCTGAGCTCCCGAAACTGATTTATTGGTGTAGCCCAGGGAAACAATGATTTAAGGATTGAGACCTTCAAATTTGTAGTTTCACATTCCCTGTCTTTATCTGTAAATTAAAACAGACCCTAAAAATCTACCAGAGTTTCACATTAACACTAAAGCATTTACATTACGTAAGAAGGCTTAATTTATACAGTTCTAATCACAGACCACAGGAACACTTATGGATATATTCTATATCTAGACAGGGATGATGAACGTCTGACCATAGATTGCATAGAAGTGAGAGCATGGAAATAAACACTGATATTCAATAGGAAACACATTTTTGATTTCTGTGACAAATTTTAAAAATATCTCTGTTCCATTATAAAATATATAACTGTTTAAATTACAACAGGCTCATATCAAATGAATCTGTCAATACTTGTTATAATGACTTTTTGAAAGATTCATTGAAGAAAGGCGGCATCTCAATACTTTTATCTCTAGATGAGTCCATCCTCATGTTCGCTTTCGTCGACATACACGCTTATGCTCCTTATGCCAATGTTCCTGCTGACATTTGACACTGCAGTATGATGTGTTCCAACAGCAATGATACATAGCTTCCTCTTCACAGTACTGACACTGCGGAAGGAGAAATGAAATATGTGAATCAGTAACCACATGCTTCACATGCCTTAAATAAATAAAACTATTACTTGCCATGTCAACAGATCAAGATTGAAAAAATTGCAAGTTATAAATAATTATCATTACACATGAGCTACTAACAACGTCTAGACTCTCCTAACTTGTTGAAAACTCAGGATAGGAAAGTGGCATATCCTCTCTTATTATATCCCAAAAAGCACTAAATCTCACTATCAATTCTTTAGCATGTTCTCCTCTCTGCCAAAAATTTAGTCACTAAGTTTACAAAAATTGCGTGCCCATTTGACAAAATTCTGTGACTCTCTGTAACTGGACTTGAGAAAAATTGAGAATCCAGAAAGACCATTCCTCATTCCCTAATCATATTCCTGACCCAAACACTGCCCTTGATCCTAATCCAAGTACATTTAGGTGAGTTGAAAGGAAGGATTTTACCAAATGGTTATGGAACACTTGTAACTGAGATGACAATATGTCAGGTTTTGTTTACTTTTTTCTTTGTAATAGCTAATTAATTATACTCATAGACTGTAACTCCATATCATGTTCATGCTATTTCTTACTTCTAACAGAGACTGGCACGCCTGGATTTGAGGTAACAAGTCCATGTTGCAGATATAAAATGAAGTCTGCCATATAACAGACACAAAATGAAATGCCTCCAGTTAAAGAATGCAAAAACACATCTTCATTAACCCTACATTGCCCCATTTCCTTCCAGTCTACAAAATTTCTCAATCTGCACTGGGACACAAGAGACAGCATAAAATTAAAATTCTTTAATACAGCTAAGCATTCAGATAAAATATTCTGTTCTTGTCCAAATGGACCCAGTAATGATACAACGATTAATAAACTCGAGGGCAATTATTTTAAAATCTTCGAAGGGCAGAAAAGAAGAAAAACTGCTATTATCTCCTAGTTTTGAAGCACAACTTGTTTGTGTTACTTGAAGCTATCCTCCCTTGTGATGGCATGAGTCTGTTGTTACAAAAATCGAAAGAAACAAAATGAGACACTAACCCACTGTTTCTTTTTGGCTTGAGAAATAGCCTCTTTGTGCTTGGCTGCTAGTTTCTTCATCTCCTCCATATACTGTTCTCTGGCTTTGTCCTCCCCTGCTTTCCTGGCCTTTTCTACCTCTTGTTTCATACTTGCTATTGTCCTTTCAACTGCTTGCTGCTTGTCTTTGCCAAAATCTTCTTCAAGCTGAAAAATAAGCAGTAGATCGATAGTTCATATAAAGGGAACCACATTTCAAGGACTATGTAACTAAAAATGATGACTGGAAAATAAATAAAACATTTAAGATAAAATTTCTCTCTTTTCAGGTCTTCTAGCGCAACTGGATAGTAAAATTTTGCTTTCCACCAATACTTTGTAAGGTTTTGAGAGATACAGAATAAAAATGGACAAAGTGGGAGGGTTAAATAAAAAAAAAAACATAAGCAAAGTAAATTTCACTATTAACAGCCTTTAAATAGTGTATTAGACAATGGAAGAAGATCAACCTGTGTGATGGAACTGAGTGATGCTACACTCAAATCAGCAGAACAGCACTTCGCTGCATTTTGTTCAGTTATCATGAAAGTGGCACTGTTCTTTAGTACTCCATGTCTGAATGCTTGTTTGTGAAATTAATAATGCTAGTTACCTTGTTCAGCAGCTTAAATGTTAGAGTTTTTGTTTATTTTTTTAGCTAAAAGAAGTCTTTTAGACTTCTACAAACGGGATGACAATAATAATATTACATTTATATAAGTAACAATAGAGACAAAAGAACAATCAGATGAATGAGACAAAGGGTGAGCACCTGCTGTGATAACTCTTTGAGAGCCAAACTCTTGTCTTCTTCAAACTTCTCTTCTAATCTCTTAGTGAGGTTGGCCATAGCTGTTGTCATTCTTTCCTCCCACACTTGATCATCAGACTGCTGCTTTTGTGATGATTGTGCCTCCTGTGGTGATTTTGTGTCCTCTTGCTCCGATGATTCAAGGGTGATCGGATCAGTCTGTGAGGAGGCATTTCCTGTCTGCTGCAAGTTGTGATCATATGGTAAATTATATCTCTCATCGATAGAGGAACGTTTTTATAGGCTGGCACTGGACTAATGACAGTGTCCAACAAGAACACGATTTATAATGAATGAACTAACACCAATGGCAACACATGGACAAAAAAACAAACAAAAAAAAATTTCACAAGATGATATTCAATATCACTGTGCACTAATCAAGAAACACAAATAAAGCTATGTGATGACCTACCAATGATATGGTCTGGACAGCTATGGACACAGTGGGGACAGGAGGACTGTGGGTGATTTTATCAACACTAGATGTCACTGTGTAGGATTCATCATGACTATTATTCTGAAAACAACAACATTAATAAAACTAATTACTGCATCAAATAAACAGCCCTTGGTACCACTGGCTAACAAAACTGTCCAATTCAGAGCAATCACATCTTTTTTGAAAATGATAAAAAGCACTCCTTTGACCAAATGCACTAAAATACTCAGAAACATTTTATAAACAAGAAAAATCTACTGGACTTGTTTTTAAATTAAACACTTGTGTGTCTCAAGTATAAGAACTCAGCATGATAGGTCAAAAGAATGGAGCATATAAAGCTTGAGGAACTGAGCAAGTGGCATCACTATTACAAGTGGTGAAGGAGAATGGCTTGCCTCATCGCATTCAGAAGGTTACATTCATTAATTATTAAAGCTGCATTGGGAGTAAATTTAGAATAAAACAACATGAGAAAAGCATTTCCAGTCACACTCTCTCTATTGATAAAATAAGGTATACGAAGTAACATTAAATCATTCTTAGTTTACAGGGTTCCTTCTTTGGTAATGGATGACGTCTGTGTAAAAACACCCCCTTTGCGAATGTGACAGCGGGTGTGAAATAAAACAAGTACAAACCTTTGAGGACTTTTTCATTCGTTTCTTTCCAAGCTTTTCTACACTAGTTGAGGTCACTTGTCTGTTGTCAAACTCATCTTCTATGTCATTTTCCACATCCTCCTCTTCTCTTTCTCGCTTTGAAGCCTTTTTACTTCGACCTGCTGCATGAACAAGATAAAAACAAGTTGGTCCCAACCCATCTGTCAACCTTGTAGGATAATGGTATTAAGTCACATACAAGATTGCATTAGCATTAGCGTGCATGAGCCACAACACGAGACTTATAAAATAGCATTATTTCTCTAGATCATGTATTGTGAGTCATCATGCAGTACAATAAAAATACACATATTCACCTCTTCGAGTGACAAAACAATATATAATTCTGATAACAAACGCTTTATAAGACTATAAACTGATAAAATCTGAGCTATCATGCACAATAAAACTTTACATGGTCATACTCTTCAAGTGGCACACATTTACTTCAAGCCATTTGGAAAAAGACAAAAAAAAAAAGATGTACAATTCAGACAACAACAAATGCTTTAAAACTACTTACTCTGAGAGCTTTCCCTTCTCTTGGCTGCTTTCTTGGGTGTACGTTTTTTTGCAAATTTGCCCTCATCCTCTTCATCAAAAGAGGTTTGTTCTTTAAATTCCTCCTCTCCTTGTTCATCCCTCACAATTTCATTCTCATCCTCCTCTTCCTCTTCTTCTTCTTCTTCTTCTTCCTCTAATTCTTCCATTTCTTCTTCCTCCTCTTCCTGTGATTCACCATTGGTTGCTTCCATTTCCTGTTCTCGTTCCTCTAAGATTTCCTGGTGTCGTTTGAGCTCTTTCATAGATTTCACAAAACCTGAAAAACATGATTAAAATATGATTTCCCTCAAAAACTTGATGGTAAATTTGTGACTGTACATTTTGTGTAAATTTGCATGGATAATTCAGTAGGTATATGAGGAAGGACAGTGATATAATCGGGCCCAGCAGTGCCAAAACTTGTCTACTTCTGTTCCCAGTTAAAAACCTAGTGAAGAGTGCCAAAAGAAGTGCTTTAAGGCAACATGAAGAAAACAATATCCTTAACTGTGTCAAGATGCTTCTCCAGTTCACAAAGACAATGAAACTGAAAATGCTTGGGTCACCTTCATCATCTATGAACTAACTGATATTCAAACCAAACAAAATTTGTATCTTCAGTCTGAACATCATATGAAGTAGATCATACATGTTTTACTGATAGCCTCCAAATTACAAGTTATCCTCAGTTTAGTCCTCTGGAATTATGCATTCATCAGTGTTAACAAAAATGTGAGGTATCAGCAAAGGCAAGTTGAAAAAGTGTGCAGAGCTAAGCAACATGTACAAACCTCCTGTCTTCTTTATTGTCATCGACTTGAGATCTGTTGTGATGGGTTTTATATATTCAGCAGGTATCACAGCTCTGAAAAATAATATAGAAATTTCTGATAAAAATTTTCTAGGGTGGATAAGAGGTGAAAGACTTAAGAGATTAATTTTGTTTCCACACAAATCTTCAGTCTAAATAAGTGTGAAACCTTTTCAAGCCTATTCCCCTGATCCTAATTTAACCCTGTACCTGAGCTCCTGGGAGAAAATTCAGAAAATCGTGTATATGTGTCACAACAATGCTAATAACTTGCCAAGCAGTGAAGAAAAGAGACAACAACTGTAAGAAACTATCAAAAAATAGGTCTACCTTCTATCTACCGCCAGTATTCTGCCTTGGTATGCCAGTCTGCCCAGCAACTGCTGCCTCTTTTCACACATAGGTACCTTTTACAAAGGCTGCACCAAATTATTGACTTGACCAGTTTGTTTGGATTGTCTTTGTATGTCACCTCTGGATGCTGCTTTTTATACCTGAGGTGCTTTTCACTGCACACAACACATACATGATCCTTGGTGCCTTCAGGAATTTCTGGAAAGTGGTTCCTGGGGTAAGTCGGGTGTCGCAGGGCTCTTTCCGAATAGACAGCCAAGCAGTTGAACAATAATTGCCAATCAAGGCAAGGCACAGCTCCTGAATGTGTCTAGTAAAATATTTGGATCCTCCATCTGTGTTTGCACGGAATAGGATGTAGGAGTTATAACAAGCCCACATAAAAAACTTGATGAAAAGCCCCCTTGGCCAGCGGTAGTGCTTGCGACTGCGGTTCAGGCGTGTCATCTGGTCATTTTTGTCACAGCCTCCCATGTAGAGGTTATAGTCCTTTACAAGCTGAGGCATAGCGACCTCAGTGACAGTTCCATCTTTATTTCGTCTGTTTGCAGTGGCAACATGTTCTGGGTTGTGGTAATTGGAAATAAAATGAATGGGCTTTCTATCCTGCCACACGAGACAATTCACACTGTCTTGACACTTGTACCGATAATCCCCACGCTGTGGCAGTTTCTTCACCTTCAGGCTTCTGGGGAAATTCTTGCGGTTTGTCATCAGTGTTCCCACCACTCCAGTCTGTTGCTCGTTCAGCAGATAGTGGGACAGTAGAACAGAGTTATAATATCTGTCCATCACGAGAATATGACCTTTTTTTTCAAGATGGCATGATGTGAGCAGACGAATGACGGTGTTTCCAATTGCCCCGAGAGATCGTTCAATAGCTTCACCAGTGCCAATATAAATTTCTGCATTCATTATGTAACCGCTCTCACCTTCACACAAAAGAAACGATTTGATCCCCCATTTTGTGGGCTTGTCCTTTATGTTTTGCTTTATAGCGAGACAATTTTTTGTTGGTATGATTCCCTCATCCAAGCTGAGATGTCTGCTTGATTTATAATAGTATTGAAACTTGCAGATGAGATTGTTCAGCATGGGGCCCACCTTATAAATCCTGTCAGTCTTATCAACTGATTCGTCTTCCTCATCAATCACGTGGAGGTAGGGCCAGATCGCAAGAAAACGATCATGTGAAAGTACAGCACGAAAGCCAGGTGGGAAGCCAACGAAGTCCGACCCTTCATTGTTCCAGTAGTTTCTGTAACTGGGCCTCACACATAGATACTCCATGTAAATCCGAAGGCCCACAAATGCTTTTATTTCATCAACTGAGACATCTTTGAACGTTTTCGCATAGTAAGCAGTCGGTTTATCCCTGCGAACCTGACTTGCACGAAGATTTGTCTTCTCAACCAAGTTCTCCCAAAATTCACCATCAATGAACAGGTCTAGAAATTCCAGTGGCTTACTTTCATTTGTAATGTTATCAGGCAGGTTTTGTGAACCAACACCATCATTATCATACTGTAAATCTACATGAGGATGAGAAAATGTGTTAGTCCACCCTACATCTGTTTCTACACCATCACCCCTATCAGCTGGTTGCCTGCCACGCCCCCTTCTCGTAGGCCTAACAACATCGTCAGTAGAGCCACCAGATGTAGACTCAGCTTCACTATCGATGTCAGAATCACTGATACTACTGTCGTCACTGTTGTAACGATAAGTTTGATCTAAATCAAGCTCATCCTCGTCAGAAGAATACAAATCTGTGAGCACTTGTTCTGCTGTATACAAAGTAGGCCTTGCTCCTTTCCCAGAAGAAGTGCTGGGTTGATCTGTCGCTCTTTTCATGGCTAAAAAATTCATTTTCACGCAAAAACACCGGAACGCACGTTCATAGAAGGCGCCATTTACAGTAAGATATTCATTCAGCACAAATTGTAGAGCTTAAAGCTGATTCGTTGCTAAATTTAGATATTGACGTCGTTTTTGCGAGGACTATTTTAGGGCCTACCGATATTCCCGCTACAGCGGGAATCCGGCACAGAAGGCTGAAAGCGCATTACCTCTACAGCGGGAATCCGGCTTGAGCGGGTTAAAAGACATTTTTTTTTTTTTTTTATAAGTGCAATGCAGAATTATTATGACCATTTTTCCCATTCCGGAGAAGGTAAACAACTATGTTTTGTTAGGAACTGAACTTTTTATTTCTGACAGACACAGCTATCACTTCTTCTCCTAATAATATGGTCCACTGCACCTCATTGTACATTTCTTGATCACACTTTTTGCTTCATCTGAAAGATTTTTCAGGGCATAAAATAACTGCCTTGAAACTTGAAAACCCACAGCATAGCTTAACAGACCCTCCACCTAATTGCAGATATTTTTATCTTCCTATGGTGTTGTGGCTAAGCAAAGCTGATTGCCATTATCCAATTTCTTGCATTTTTCATTTGTTTTTGTTTTTGGAACCAACCTTTGGTGCCATCCTCCAAAAAAGCGCACATCAAATTTACCACCCAAATCTTTGACGATCTTTGCTGGCCAATAGCTGTAGCCTTTCTGTTTAGCATACACAAGTTCATGTGGTGGATTCTGTAAGGGAGTTAAGAAAAAAGAGATAAAAAAACACTGCCCACCATATTAAGAACAGCTAAATAAGGAAATGCGCCCTCGCAACCTTTAATGACAGATAACTGATGGCAGTGTGACATTTATGTAATGATTTACTGAGGGCTTTGTTGGAACTCGTCAGACAAGTGTCAGCCAAGTGCATCCCTATCATATAATCCAAGCCTGGTCACAAAAAAGGAGCAGCACCTGCAAAAGCCAGCCTTTTCAAGCCTGCAGGAAAGCATAGGTAGACAAGGGCTGGCACACATCTCCATTAGTCAGACTGTTCTGAGCGACTGTATATATCACTATAAATAAAACTAGAATGACAGCAGAAACATCCCCAACCCCTTCTCACTGTGTGATAGCCAGGTAGTAGTCGACTCAGCTTAATCGCCCTTCCTTGGGATCACGGAAAAAGTGGGCAATTAAGCAGAGAAGGTAATTTCAGCCATATTTTTGGTAATGGGGTTAAATTTCTTTGTTGTCATGGTTTGATGTCGTGCACTGACGCCTTCTCGTGCACTGACGCCTTCTCTCCCCAGACTCAGGACAGACTCTAGTTTGACGGTATTGTAGCGCACAAAATGTTTGATCTCGGCGGTCTGTCTCACTGGCCACCTTACAGTAGCCCTGCAGACAATAAGGAGTAGGATGGCATCTCTGATCTAGCCGAAATCCACCAGACAGGTGCAATACAATGTTTACATTCTCTGCTTTGCTGAGATGGAAGGTGTGGGGAGAGGAGACTATATGACTTTCGGTGCATTAGCATTATCGGAAGGACGACAGCGGTGATGCGTAACGTGGAACAAAGGGGGACAATGAGAGGGGGAGGTGGGGAAGAAAGGCTTATCACACCTATTTCAGCGTGAAACCTGTCTGCCATCCATCACGCAGTTAAACTGTCTGTGTACATATTTGTTTGTCAACTGTAATCCCTCAACCGCTGACCTTTGAATTCATGAGTGCTGAAGAGTGGTTGATTATCAGGAGTGAGAGGCAATTATCCAGTGACTTTTATATAGAAAAAAATTAGTTTCCTGGGAAACAAGGCAATTAAGCGGAAAACCGATTAAGCTGAGGGCAATTAAGCGGAGTCCACTGTAATTGAAGACAGGTGATTGCAGGTACAGCAAGAAGAAAGTCAATAAAACAATCAACCGAATTTTTAAGAAACTAGCAGGCTCCTCTCCTATATGTAGAGAAAAATAAAAAAGAGCATAAATTTCTTCTAAGTTAAGTTGTGCAGAATAAAATCAATTCCCAAGCTGTTCCCAAGTTACATAAACACATATGTTGCCCCAGTAAAAAAAAAAAATGAAATATGGACAGGATTTACTTACACAGGGTTGAGAGAACCAGTCCTCAGGTTTTGCATTAGACATGTAATAACAGTTAGGACAAAGCTCAATTTCATCTAACTGAAAAAAAGTAAACAGTATATGATTAACAGTAAAGCACAATGAATAATATTTCATCAAAAGCAAGACGCAAAAAAGATGAGTATTTAGAATCTTAATAATTACACACTGAGTCTTCACAAACACTTTCTGGTAAATGATAATAATGTGACAACCATAGCACTGACTAGTTACAGCTAATCATCACCATCTCAAACATCTGCTGTCAGTGAAGCTAACAATTTCATATACTGAGAAGTCAACATGTGGTCCAACTTTTACAAGATATTCACAGCAGTGTACTTACATCATATTTGCAGTCTTTCACCATAACTACAGCAAGCTCAGTCATCCCACCTTTTTCATCTGTGGATCAAAAGAGAAAATAAACTCTGCTATACAAGGATATTAGGTAATATCAGACTACTACAACGAAAAAGAGTGTAGCATCCCTCATATGTAGAAATTCTGTAAAACTTCAAATGTTAAAAGAAAGATGTCTATTTCAACCTCAGTTTTCATTCAGTCATATTCAACCTTCACTGTGATTAAAGAAGCTCATAAATACTAGCCTGAGAACCGAGCCTGTCATTCTCTTCAACTGAAACTGAGGTGCAAATCTCAGCTGTTGAAAGAGGAGGGCTCAGTTGATGTCATCATGAAGCACTGAAATAGAAAGACTTGGTGGGCAAGTCATAAACCCTCTTTCTTAACTTTTTGCAATAGCCTTAGCCACTAACCTCCAAAAACTAAAGTGCAGTTGTGGAGAATTGTGCGAGCATCAGCATGGAAGTCTTCCAAACATCTGTAACGAGATGCCTGTACTTTCTGTTCCATGCGATTCAAATCCATTTTGCGGTAAACATATCGTCTGAAGTCGTCTGCACTGGCTTTCAGACCAATCTTGTGCAGTTCTCTGGTCTAAGCAAGAGAACAGGAAACATTGCTCCAACATCAGGTTTCATGACTACTAACAACCTATGTTAACATCAGTGTTTTCTCCAGGTCATATGAGTTGTTATAAATTTGAAGGAGGATTTGTAAATTTTAGAGATGTAGGTTCTTTTCAATTAAGCAAAATTGGAGCCCAGACAAAAAAGGGGAGATGGAAGTGCATTTAATGTATTTTTGGGGG
>JAWQUT010000007.1:2475424-2541489 GCA_033807755.1 Ellobium chinense | reverse complement strand
AGGGGCGAACTGCATGTGATCATGTGGTCTCAAGAAAACACTGTAACAATAGAGACCAAAACAAGAAAAAAAAATAAAAAAATAAAAAAATAAAAAGTTTCTGTATTGTCAATACTTTTGATCTCTAAATGCTGTATCAATGGTCAGTAGCACAATGAATTTCTACCTCTGGAAATCTTATGCTTGTGAAAGAAAGGGCTGATGGAATTTGTTGGATTGGTACAACTGCTATTTCACACACTATTGAGATGCAAATAGACAAGTTGCAATTTAGGCTGTTGACATGAAACAGCATAAAAAGCAGTTAAATGAGACTGAATTCCACTGCACATAATAACCAGTACAAGTAACTCTTAAAAAAAAAACTAATCTCTGAGGAAAGAAACATTACTCTCTTAAATAACTGATATCTTGGAGGATAGATCCATATGCATCCCTGAAAAAAAATTTAATACAGTGTTAAATAGTGATCTTATGACAGATACTTAGGGACTCAAACCTTTTCTCTAAGGCGCAAAATGGTGTAGCTTAGGAGAGTGTTCAGCATCTTTTTCTTCATCTTGTTTTTTTTTCTGCTTGCCTGAAACACAAAAAAATGTATGTCAGAAAGCATGCCAGTATATAAAATATACCTAACTTATGCATACTCTGCTTTACAGAATAGCACCGACTGTATAAACCATTAATAATGCTAGACACTTCCTCAGAGGAAATACCCAGTACAAACTATTTTTACTGTTGGAAGTACATATTACTTTTACATTCCTCATCCTTTCATATTGAGACTCCCCATTAATAAGCTCCATAACAAAGTATTACTCTTTATTAGCTTTGTTAAAGAGGTCTTATTTTTTTTTTCTCAGGCTGCATCTATTCTTTCCAGGCCCTCTCTATGGAAGTGTCCCTCCTCTATCTTCACATCACTACATAAATTATGAAGTGTACTTTAACAATTCATTTGTACTACTTTTACAGATGGATGTTTCATCTGACATAGAGTTGACTCTAATTGAACTAATAGCCAAAGATGAATTCATGCTGAATGTGTGCAGACAATATCCACTATAGTGCGTTCAACAATATACGTTCTCGGATTTTCGCGAATATCTTTGATTTGTTTGGATCTATCTTCGCCAAATTTTGCATGGCCTCCTGTTTCAATGTGTCTTGACAAGAAACTATTTTTTGACGGTTACGAAGATGGATATACAAAAGTTTTCTTCATCAACTTATATAAAAAACTCGACCCACAGGAAATCGCGAAAATAAGGTGGATTACAGCTACGTGGATTATGACGTGAGGATACGCAGCTTCTCTAAACACAAACATTCTTGATACGGATAATTGTAGTGCATGTTTCAAAATTCTAATATCAAGGTTGTTTTTTTCCTGTAATATTTAACTTTTCAATCTACTTTAGGTTATGCTCTTTGTGTTTCTTGGCTTTTTGTCATGTCATTTTAAGACAAAGAAGAGTAAACTTCTAATATAGAAAGATGATTTTAATGTTTGTGTAGACCAGCCTTTTGTTTGCATCAGAATGCTTGGCATGTTCATTACGCAGAACAAAAACTGGGATGTGCACAATGATGCACAATCGGGAGTCAAAAAAATCTGCGCCAAAATCAGTGTGTGTATTATTGTATGTGTAAAAAGGGGAGGGGCTGAAATGCATCAAGATGGAGCCATCAAACTGTACACTCTTTTTGATAAAATATGACGAAAGGAAGAGGTGGGGACAGTAAGAAGTCAGAGGTAGCGAAGAGACTTTCTATTAGTTGCTGATGACTGTTGTATTTTATTTTATGTCAATTCTGGTCGTGGACGTAGTAGTTTGTCCTTTTTAACGGATGCGGTCGGCGATAAAAACAGCAACGAGGGAGGAGAAAATGTTTTGTCTCAATTGCGGAACACAGAACGTGAGACTGCTAAAACACAGAACTTTGCATTGCCTGAAATATTTGGACTTGCACGTATGTGGAACTGATGTCAACAGAAGACAACTGTGAAAACTGTAAAACTTCTGTATTTTAAACAATCGAGTGTCTTGAGTTTTTTATATACTTTAATGAAGAAAACTTTTTTATCTGTAACTGTATAAAGATGAAAAAATATGGTTCTATCAAGACAAATTGAAACAGGAGGCTATGCAAAATTTGTCGAAGATTGATCCAAACAAATAAAGGATATTCGTGAAAATCCGAGAATGTATATTGTTGGACGCACTATAGTAAATGTATATCATGAATTAAAAAAAGACTGGTGATTTTGTTTGTTGTTGTTGTTTGAGGTGGGGGAAGGGGAATGGGGAAGGAAGGATTTTTTTGGGGGGGGCGGGAGACAAAAGAAGAGAAGAGAAAGGTTGGCACATCTACTTCTAACAAAAAGTGCAGTCTATCCTGACCCTCATACCATTGTTAGGCAAAACAAATAAAACTAGATTACTAATAATAAATAATCCTGTCAATGAAGCGACAGGCTAAGATGACCTCTGAAAACACTGCAAAAGAAAAGGCCAGTTGCAAAAATTATTTTGTAATAAGTTTTATGAATAAAACTTTTTAAAGCTCTGACCTCAATCTGGCTGATCACTGTTAAAGCATCACCCAGCAATTCCAAAGTTTAGAGATTTCATGGAACAGAAATTATACTAAATACTGGATTCGGTGTATAATTTTTTTTGAAGTGCTTGATTTGCTTAAATTTAAAACTGGATAATCTTCAGTCACTAAGCTTTGATTCAATGGCTTTTTAACATTACACATTAGTCCTGAAATTTCACACTAAAATATCTGTGATAGTAAAGCTGTCAGATATTAGCAAAAGACAGTCAATTCAGGTTTATAATTACACTCTGATGCCTGGCAAGAAAGGAAAATACCTATTGAGCAAGGTAAGCAAATATGAGCACTTTTCAGCAAATCTTATTCAAACAGTTTTTTACAAGGATCCCACCCCTTCCCCTTCCAAAACTAAACAAATTGTCCTTTTAGTGTTTCCGTGTCCTCGCTCCTGTGCAGACCATTTCATAAAGAGAAAGCACACAATGAATACAGAGTTCAAACAACAGCTATTGATTGGTACCAGCTACTCTATTGATTCTCTCTCTAACACACTCCAGAAGCACACAATCAAAATTACTAACATCCAGCCAACCCTCCCAATATGTTTAGCCCAAGCTGAATGGTATGAGCTGGGCTAATAAAGAGCTGTCATTGTTCCATCTGAGCTGTTAGCAAATGCAGCTGCGTAGAATTTCCTGATCTTAATTTCCCCATCTACCCGTTGCAAAGCTTTGGTTCTGAGTCCCTTGCTCTATACATGCATTTCTATTTTATATTTACTTCAAGAACTCAAATTGGCAAATGTACAAGAGTGAAAATCTTTACTCTGTTCTGTTAACAGTATACACACTGATCAATGCCAAGTGTGTAATCAACTAACTAAATCCCCATTTGTCCACTGCAGTGGTCATTCTTTGATACAACAAGATTAGTTTATCACTCCTGCTCATTTATAGGGTTATATAATAGGCATTCTCCAATGAGAACAAGTTTTTTCTCAACAATGCTCAACTCTTGGTAACAGGTGTAACATCTAGAATGCCAAATTGCATGATGGAAATTGAGTGTCACTGACAACTCACTGGTGAGGTGACGATTTTTTGTTTGTAATAAAGTGGTCACGCCCATCGAGAGGTCTATGTATCAGTGATAAGTGGTGATTGACAGCTGATGCCGGCTTGAATGCTATAATGATCAGACACAGTGAAAAGCTATGACCCAATAGATGAAACATATAACAGCAGGTTACTATAAGGTCTACATATTCATTCACATTTCATCAATCCTGAGTTCTTCAGTGCTCTCTGCAATCTGCAATATCTGTCAGTTCTGATTTCATGAAAGAGGATTTTCTTTTCTTTGGTGTTTGTGAAAATTAAGGCCTGCTAAACACAAGCACAGTAGGGAAATTAAAAGCTCTAGGTGCCTCTGGGAAAGTAAAATATACTAAATATCCACATTAAGAATAACAGAATATCACGATTTACCCTTATCATGACTTCTATCCAAAATACTATCTCATGATCTCAGGAGGTTCTTCTGTATTTACAAATGAGACAAGGCGTGAAAAAGTGAGAAAAGGAGAGATAATGAAAACAAAAACGTTATTTGCATTCCTCTTATGTCTACCTATCGTTGCATCTGCTCATTTAATATAATAGCTGTATTGTTATTTCAAGCAGTCTTGGCAAAATGAAATAGTTTACGTTGGTACTCAGTTGTTTCTGGATTGACACTTTGCTGGCCAAAATCCGAAATCATCAAGAAAGCAATTTACAGCATAAAATTATATTCTCAAATTGCTTGTCAAAGGAAAATAAGATAAGCATCTCTTTCGTTTTCTTTACATAAATGTTAAACAAATTTCAAGAAATATTGTGAGTGAAGTTCACAAGCAGTATCAACTATTCTAATTTACTGACATGTGCTAAGAAAATCTACCCATTCAAATAAGCACTGGTGATTCCTGATATGAACTAAATCTTACAATATGTAAGCTTTGGAAATTTATGGGACAGCCCAAATATTAAGGAGTACATCAGATCTGCTATAAATTCAAAGAATGTACACATATTTTAAACATTTTATCTCCTCCCCCTCCAAATAAATTTCTTGAGTCCTTGATCTGAAAGTGATCTATTCTGAACTTGTCCATCTTTTGCTAATCCAGACTGTGTCTTCAAAACTGACTGATCTCAAGTGTCAATGCACTGTTACAGATGATAGCGTGAGCAAGCCCAAAGATGTGAAGAAATTAAAAGTAAGCAGTGAAGCATGATTACAAGAGGGCATTTGTTCATACAGCAACATAACTGGCAGACCAGATATCAATAAAGAAAGCACATATTTTACAGTGACATTTCTAACAAATGAAAATTGCAAGAAGCAAACAGTCAGTGTTAAATACACAAGAGCTGAATATAAACAAAAGACAATGTATGGTGTACATGGGAAAAGCCACTGATGGATATTACATGATATTTACTTGGCCACTGCTATAACATTAGACAAGTAAAAGTACCAGTTTTATGCTGTACCATATAATTATGCATTATAACATGTTTCTGCCTCTTCATTTAGATTCAGATGGTGCTTTACAACATAGTTTATAGTCACTGTTTACTCTGTTTTTATGGCACAGCACTTTGTGATCCAGGCATCGAGCTGGCTTGGAGAAGTCTGCAAATTTACTAGCTTAGCTCACCAGCCCCAAACGTTTTAACTGTTACAGAACATCAGTACTTCTATACATTATGGGCCCCACTCATTCAGATTAATGAATCCTGGAATTCATGACACAAGCTTTACCAATAACTAATCAATGGGGCCCTAAAAAGGCCTCTGATCAGCAATCTAGCATAAAAAACCTCAAGCGCTGCATCCATGTTTTATGCAGTTTGCTTACAACACTATCAGATATTATTTTGTAAGAGCAAGCCTCTTGTGCCAAAACACTACTGAAATTCTTTTCATTTTTTTAGAACAGGACCATAAATAATTCGTTTTTTTGAGTTTGTTCTCCAGTTTGACTGTTGGCTTTTGAAAAGTTACTGGCCTATATTTATGACAATCCCAAGCTCTGAATAGTTAGCACAACAAATGACACCCCAAGATAATTGTAAATGGCTGATGACCAGATAGTTTTGTGAAAGCAACCATCTTGCTTCAAACAACTACTGAAAATTTGTTCATTTTTTTTAATATACAGATATGGACCATAGATCATTTTTTTTTTTCAAAGTTCATTCTCCAGTCTGGCTGTTGGTTTTTGAAAAGTAAGTGGCCTATATTTATGACAATCCCCAAGCTCTGAATTGCCGGCACAACTATTGACACACTAAGATAATTATACATGGCTTATGATCAGTAACACATAAACGATTAAAACACAAGAAGAGAAAAACACTGGACTGTGATCAAAGTCAAATGGAGACAAGAGGCAAACAAGAAAAACATGATGATACAGTTGACAAATGGCATATAAATACCTGAGTGTAAGGGATTAATAGTTTGGTGGTATTCACACTTAAATAATTGCAAGTTATTCACATGTGTTGTCACTGCTTGAAAACAAAGGGTTGAAAAGGAGTAATGTATATGGATAAGGTCAGTGAGAACTGCATTAAGGTGGTAGTTACTGGGAGATAACTGAAGCAGAACTGCACAATATCATATCAAGCATGAGTGGATTTAAAAGACAAAAAAAGATAAAGCTAGCCAATATAAATAAATATAGTTTTTAAAAAAGTTACTGTCATTTGAGGATACTTATAAAATGTTTAAAATTTGAACATATACAGTTTCATACCTCCTTGTCCTTTCGGCATGAAATAAAAAATGTAATCAAAATGTAAACAAAAAGGGAACAACATGCACTCTCTGCCTCAACATTTTAGCTATAAAAGCATTACAGCTGTTACTATCAATAGAAAATAAAATCAGGGGTTCATAAAAATCATACCAAGAAAAAAAAAAGGCAAAAACCCACTCTTCTTGTCTCAAAGGAATAGAAGCCGACATATGTTCTCAATGCTTGTCCAGAAGTATAAAATCATTACTATAATCAAAAAGTAAATTTCAGCATGAGTTTTTGTTCTTTCTAGTTATCTGCCTCTAATCTTTCAAAGGTAAACCACCATATACTCCTCCCCCTCTCTTTCCCTACTCCCCCCAAGTCCTCTGAGAATACAAAAACTCAAGACATTTGCAAGTCCATATATTTTGTTTTAGAGGTTGCACAATTTTGCATATTATCAAGCTGTATGTATCATCTATCATGGGTCAGGATTTGCATGTAGTTACACACATAACAGTCAATGGAATTAATATTCTCATCTCAACATTCTCATTGCAAAGTGCATTACTTTGCTCAATAAAACCTTCACAATTCATCATTTTGCAGTGGGTACAACTTCTTCCATGGCTCGTAAGTTTTTCTTCTCCTGCGACTACACCAAGCTTGCTGAAAGCCATGACTGTAAACCCTTTCAGTTTCAGAGCCCCTGGAAGCTACGTGCCTAATGGATCATCTCTCTCTGGTTTTAAATATAAAATACCCCATAAAGAATAGTAAGAGTTGGGACAAATTCTTATTGTGGGAGACAAATGCACTTTTAATATACTTCAAATGTGAAGATGGTCTTGTGCTGGCGCACTGTCAGTTTCTGCATGAAGTTTCAGAAAGTTATAAGACTTACACTGTTTTGCTTAAAAGAAGTCAACAGCAATTTATCCAGCCTAAGGCATGAGGATAATAAAAACGAAGGCTAGAAACAGCTGAATCAATCAAACATGAAGGTCCTAACACAGTCATATTACCTTCCACGCTAAAATGTTCAATAATCGGATATGAACAAACAATGTAACTCCCAATAAAGAAAAACGCCAAGACTAATCATGTTGAAACAAGTAAGTAAGTCAGGTTTCCTTACCATTCATATACCTTTAGCTCTTGTTCATTATTTCGTAATATCCCTCCCCAACTGTGAAGGCTGAATAGCTGTGACATCCAGCCAATGGTTCATGACACTTAAATAGCTATTTTCTGATTGTTTCATTTTTACGCTTTTATAATTCCCTTAGCCCAAGAAGAAATGACTGAGGATGACAGCATGAATGTGCTTTTAAATAGCATTTTCATGCAATCAGGATTTCAGCTGTCCACCCATTATAAAATGAAAATTCTTACAGGGAGAATTTGAAAAATAAAGCCTGATGACTTACCCTGCACACACTACAAGTGAAAGTTTCACCTGTGGTGTCCTCTCTGGTGCAGCCTTGGTGGTACACCCGGAAACACTCACTACACTCATATACTTCACCAGGGCCATGACATTCAAAGCAGTACCAGTCATGACCATCATTAATCTGCAAAATGGCACAACAGTACCCAAAAAACAAATAAATAAATCATTAATCACATAAGAAACTCAACACTTAGCAAACAAAGAAGACAGACAGTTTTAAAGAAACAGAAACATAACTGAATATTTTATTTACCAATAGCAAGCTTGCTCATGCATGCTTAAGGAGGTACAGTTTGCTAAATTCTAAACCATACTTTGAAGAGATAAATACATCAAGAAATTCTGAATTTATAACATGTGAAGCAATACCTATACAACACTTGTGTGAAATGAAGTCTTGGCATGTGATTAAGATAAGTTACTGAAAATGTCACTGAACTATGTAACCATACTTTTTTTGAAAACTTCTCTGATGTCTGTAGCTAGTGTAGCCTTCAGAGGCTATTACATTTGTCATAGTGACGCACCTCCTCTACTTCTCCAGGCTGGGGTATTCGATATCCTTCTTGCTCAAGACCTGTGCGCTGACCTTTGACTCCTACAGCCGTATATTCCACAATAAGCCCATCGCTAACTGCATTGTTCAGATGCTCCTTGCACCTCCGAGGTGTGATGTCAGTGTAGCGTTGGAGATACCGTGAAATGCGGTCAAAATTGGGGATCTGCTTCTGCTGTCTGATGGCCAGTATAGCACTGATGAGCTGCTTTGCATAGTTTACTGGTGTCAGCCTGCGTCTCACTGATGGAGCCATAGCCTGTTCACTGTTAAGAGAACATATGAGAATTACACCACGATCAATCAGGATTCAAATATAGCTTAAAGAGAAAAGCTAACAAAATGAATGCAAGAATTTCTGGGGAATGATATAAAGACAAACAGGCTCTCTTGATTGATGATCAAAATTTTTCACTTGCTCATGGGCATTTTCATCTGACTCACAGTTCCTTGGCATAAACCAGTTGTCTGTTCAGGCATAAAAGTTGACACAGAAGTTATAAAGCAAGTATTCTTTTTCTAACACATTTTTATTTAAAATGAAAAAAAATTAAATAACAATGAAGTCTATAGCAATTAGTTTGGGTCGAGGATAAATTTCAGCCCATGCAGAAGTACAAGAGATTACACTAAATTACAGCGGCCCAGTGATTTTTTTTTTTAATGTGAAAGACACCGTTGGTTGCGGGCTCAGCAAAATGGTGGCCACAGCTTATTTATAATGGTTTCAAATTTGTTAGTGGAACTTTCTGTCAATGGCCTAATGTGGGAGGAGAAAATGGAAAGAATCAATGGTGGCGTGTATGCAAAGATATAAACATAGCAAAATCACTTGCAAGTCAGCACACTGTTTTCTTGCTCTTTCGCATCAGTCAGGCTTGCTTAGAAATTTATATTTCAATTGCTTAGAATCTGCAAGACAGCGGTCACCAAGTATGGTTTCATATCTGTTAGTGAAACTTTTTATTTGTGGCCTTGTGTTGGAGGAGAGAGTGGTAAGAATCAATCGTGGTGTTTTTGCTAATAAACGAGCAAAGATGTAAAAATAGCCAGCACTACTTGTAAGTCAGTGGTCACTGTTTTCTAGCTCTTTTGCATCAGTCTGGCTTGCTTGCTTGATTTATACTGTCTTCAGTTGCTTAGAATCTGCAGAGGACCATCCAGAGAATAAGAGGACCATCCTTTTTTTTTTCTTGTGCACCCACAGAGACAAAACAATATACAACCCTGGTGCCAGTGCTTCTCCTACTGGTCATGTGGGTAGAGTTATTACTTTCATAACTTACCCAGATTGTCTAGACCTTATAAGCTGTTTCTTCAAAACTTATTACTGTCTGCGTATCATCATTCATTATGATTCATGGAAAATCAGCCTATAATTTACTTGAATATGCAAACAAAGCATTAAGCTGCTCTTTACTTCAGAAGCCTGGTGTAGGTCGGTCAAATAGCAAGAAACGTCCAGTGACAGTGAGCAGGCTCGGTGACCATAGTGGGATGCACGCGTAGTTTCCTCCTAAATGACAGACTAGTCTACTAGAGACTAGAGACTGGTCTGGACAGGGTCTCTACTAGATTCTAGGTAGACTAGATACAGCCAGGCAAAAGCTATGCAATTGTTACATGATACGGGACTGCAATTATTCATGCTCTGTCAACTAGCTGCGATGGTTGGGAAGGGCTAGATCTAGAGATCTAGACTAGACTAGATGTCAATTGTTTTGCATTCCTGGACACAGTTCGAGATATCTGCAGAGTGAAATTGGGTCAATCAACGCCGACTGGAATGACAACAGGGCCACAGTTCGCAATTTCTACGAACTAAGTAAAAAGAGGTTGATATCAATTCCAAAATTACCGACAATCCGTATTTTAAGGCGCTAAAGTACTCACGGCGAATGTCACCGACGTCGGCAATGCTGATGTGAGGATGCGGATCTTCAACTTCGACCTATGAAAACAACCAATATGGACGATGTTTAGTGAGTGAACGTAGACAGCAAATAATGGTCACGTCATCAGTATCGCTAGGGAAGGTCGGCAAAGCGTGATGACGTTTTGCCCATTCCTGTGCTAATGGGAGTAAGCACAGCTGACTGACTGAAGGCCAGTGACAGCCTTGTCCTACTTTATTCCATCACCCCAGGCTGTAGCGACTGGCTTATCTCGCTGACTTCCTGGCTTATCGCTGGAAGGAAGACGCCGAGGAAGATAAAACTCGTTTTGCCCAGAGCTCAAGACATCGATGAAGTAAAGCTACTGCCCGTATAGCCAGCATGCCGCGGATTATAGAGTGTGTCCCAAATTTCTCAGAAGGCAGAAATAAAGAGGTTAGGTTTGTTTATTTACATCACAACTTCTAGATCTAAATCTAGACTAGTCATCTAGATCTGTATCTCCGTGTCCAGTTATCGACACGATTTGTCTCGCTTGTTTACTGTCAGTCACGATCTCTGTAAAGTTGACAGCTTCATTCTGATTCAGTCATTGAAGGCATTTTAGCGGATGGGCCCAGACAAGTTACAATTAGATCTAGTCTAGTCTAGACTAGATGTCTATATGTACTGTGTTAGTATTAACATGACATGGGTCTTCCTGCATTTGTTAATGCTGTGCATAGTATCCAGCTGACAAATACACAACTGATAACTGCTTGAAAGCAGATGTTGAAAAATTGAAGAACTGCAGGAACATAAACAAGAAAACAGGCAAAGCCTTGACTGGACAGGGCTACTTTTGTCAAATAAAACCACTACGCTCACAACTTAAAAGAAAGTGGCACCATCCTACAGACCATATTACATCATACGCTATCCAGCCTATTATTCCAATTAAATAGTCTTTCAAGTGTCTTTCATAATGGTCCCAGACAACCCACAGGGCTACATTATCCAAAGTCCAAATCGTTACACCCACAGCGCACGTGGCAGCCATAAGCTAAAGTCAAATACATTCTAGCAACATGGCCAAGTTGTCTAGCCAGTGCTCTGCGGACGGGTGATAGCATGTTGGTATGACTGTTTTAATTTCTGTGTGAACGGCAGCTGTGTCAAATATAATCATGCGGAGGCAATTAAAATGTGAATACTTCACCTGGCTTACATGGTCAAACTTTACTTTTGAATTTGGATGACCAAAACCTTAATTGAAAGCTAAATAATACATTGTCAGAGAGGTGTCTGTAGTTGCTGGAACTTCATCATTTTCTTGATGTCATCATTTTTGCCACAAGCCGCTGCTTTCGGAAAAGGGGAATAACTAAGGGCAAATCCCAGTCTCTCCAGCTTTTTTATTGCGTCATATTACACATGCATGCAGTAGCAGAAAGATGCTCTTTCTTCACCATATTGTCTTAATATGCACCACAGATAATTTTCAGACAAATTGTCTCTCCAATACGGCATAAAGCTATACTCAACACCAGATAACCCTGCCTCTACCCACATTCTACACCCTCATTTTAAGGATAAATATGACAATGCGCCAAATGCCACACCTCCATTCGGTATACGATTTCAAAATCTCCTTCGTGATGCAGACCTGGAACCATTAGAAGTCGAGGTAAAGTCATTTCCTGAAATTCCCTCATGGACTCTAAATACACCAACCGTCAACCTAAATCTGGCTCGCCATTAGAAGGATAATACCCCAATTAATACTTATAAGACAGAATTTGAAGAATTGATAGAGCAATATCCCCATATTCTTCTTTTTACAGACGGGTCAAAGGACGCCAATGCGGTTGGGGCAGCAGCCCACTCATCCATAGGTGATGCGTGCTGTAGTCTCAACCCAAATGCCTCAATCTTCACAGCTGAAGCTAGAGCCATAGAAATGGATCATCCTCGGATCACGACAGCTTTCTGATACTGTCGGATTCCCTGTCCTGTCTCCAGGCCGTACGCAATAAGAATTTGAAAAGCGAAAGCATCGGTCGAATTCTGCAGAGACTGCACATTCTCTCTCTAGCCAAAAAGAAAATCTCCTTAGCTTGAATTCCAAGCCATATTGGTATAGAAGGAAATGAGATTGCTGATGAAATGGCCAAAATTGGCTTAGAAATTGGCATACAATATAAAAATATCCCACCCACTGATTTCAAAAGCACTATCCGTTCATATATTCAAGAAAAATGGCAAGCCCGGTGGGACATGCAGACAAATAACAAACTCTTTCAAATTAAACCACAGTTAGGGCCATCTCATAACACTTCACAGCCTTGTCAAAAAGACGAGATTGTGTTCAGCCGCTTAAGATTAGGTCATACACACCTTACACACTCTTTTCTTCTAAACGGAGAGGATCCACCCGAATGCATAGGGTGCAGCTGTCCTCTCACCATATCTCACATCATGACAGAGTGTGCAGAATTCACCGATGCCCGCAAAAATCTCAAACATTCATCCTCAATGAAAGAACTATTTACTACTAATACAACACACATCTTAAACTTTATTAAAGACATGGGTCTAGATGAAAGGATATAAAATCATAACATACAACGAACATATAAAATCATAACATACAACGAACATATTTGTGAACTACAACGTTTTACCTAAAACATGGTCTCTGCACATTTTAGGAGTGTAACCCTGCAACAGTGACGCCCGTTGCAGTTTTGAAGTCGATAGGACGGTCATACTCTGGCTTTTAGAGTAGGAAAGCCGGCGTCTAGTCTTCTCGGATAAAGACGAAAAACTAGGAGGTCCCGTGTGCACGTTGCACACGTTAAAAATCCCTTGGCAGTTTTAAAATCGTAAAAGAGTAGGCCTAGCAGCCGCTGTCCAGGCAAAATTGATAGGAAAATTCTACTAAAAAACGTTCACAGTAACCATGAGGGCGTAATATAGCCGTAATCGTGCTGACACGCCATAAAACACAAACTCAATCAATCAGATAATTTTCAGAGGGAAAAGAACTGGAAAACAGAACATTATTTTTGACGTGCATGTCTACATTTAACATCAGTTGCAGAAATTAAAAGGGTGTTGTAAGTCAAGCTGTAAGTAGTGTAAGATACATCAGACTTCTCAGATACAGAACTATGCATATGTACATTTTCTATAGCTTTAAGTTTAAGAAATTTGATACAAAGAAACCACAAATCAGATTCGGATGCAGAAAACAATGTTTCGCCCAAATACCTGATCTGACAATGACAGCATCATGCGAACCCTTGTTTCTTGGGTAACTGCTGTTAACAACTGGCACATTCTAGCCCAGTCTAGGCTAAGCAACTGCATATTCTGGTGGCAATGGCAACAATCGTTCTTATTAAATTGAGAGTATAGTCAAACTCATCAGTGAAGTTACAGTAAAATAAAGACTCTGGCTAGACTAGCAGGACTTTTCTTTACATAATGATTTGACAGTCAAGCGTAATCTATGCCACATACCACAATAGTGCCTAGCTTAGCATCTAGCAATGAGTCAAATGGTGGCCTTATGCCTACAGCAACATGCTTCTACCTCATACAGCTGACGACTGTTGCCCACTTGGTTTACTTGAAGACTCTTCTTCAAAATTTTGTAAGCACTCTATTATTGTAAAAAAAAAATTAGTTGGATGTTCAGAGATTCATTTCTATATTTATTCATTCAAAACAAAATTGAGCTTGAAAATCTGCATTCCTTTAGGTTTTATATATATATATCATTTAATAGTAAATGAAAATAGAGCAGCAATCTTCATGTTGTTTCCTTTTATTTCAAACAAGACTAACACCCCATTTTACAAATGGGAGGCAGGCAGGCAGGCAACACACCAGCGGCGAAAGAATACCTAGCGCACCGAGAGACATCATAGATGAATGCATTAGACTCCGTGAAAAAGTTGGACGATTGGAGAATCGGACGGATTGAAAAGATATATCGGAGATTGTATTTCGTTGCTATACACATTCTTTTTTTTTAAAAAGGGTAAAAAAAATAAAGAGGACTGATGTGTATAGTTACCGTTTGTGTATTTTTCTACGAATTTAGATGAAAACCGCATGTTTTTACGTTACGTAGTTCTCAAGAAATCTGTGACACAAATTTGGCTGAAGCGTTTTATTAATATAGATACATTCACAAACTACATACCGAGTTTTGGACAAACGCTTCTCAGTTTGGGAATGTTGGGGTGGGGTGGGGTGGGGGGAATGGGGGCAGCATGATTGGTGAACTATTACATAGGATGAAAGAGGTAATCATATACATGTTCCCACATGACATATGCATCTTCATCAGGATTCCACATTTTTTTTGTTTGTTTGTGGGACTCAATGAAATTTTTCAAACTTGCCACTCTAGGTGGACTTGAATGCACCAATTTCTGTGTTATCATTTGAAAGTTAAATTACTACATTCAAAAGCATTATGAGAGACAAATATTTTAAATGGAATTTAATTTTAACCCTCGTGATGCGTTGATAAATGATAGTATATATATACTACCGTGTCCTACCGTTGAGTGCGGCAATAATATATACACATTGCTTCACCAACCTCTACCAGAGCTAGTCATATTTATGCAGCCGTGTGTCCTGGCTATGGGTCATAACACTTATCGCCATGCGGGTGGAAAAACTAATACCATTATCAAACCAATGGGATGCTCCTATGCTTGTGCTCGTGATGTAAACATCACATTCTTTCACCTACTAGAAAAAATCAAAAGGACACTCAAAGAAATAACTGAGTGTCAAGAAAAGACATTCTTAATTAAGATGACTGGATCACAATCTACAAATATTTTTTCTCATAATGAAGTTGCTAGAATGGACTATAACCCCTAAATGCAGAACTTATGAAAACGAGTGAAGTTTCTAACAGGTATATTTGTCCACAGTCATTCTCAGTTTTATTGAAAAACAAACACATATCCTTATGAGCATTACATGAAATGTGTATGGAAGCACTGTCTTGACTGTTACACTAGTGTATTACGTTACGATGTTGTGCTGCGAGACTGTTCCCCCGATTGGAAGTAAGATGTTACGATTATTATGTGTAAAACTAATAAAGGAAAACTGATGATGGGTTGAGAAACTGGCCGTTTTTGTGCCACTCCATAAAAGGGAGCGTTATCGCCTTTATTTACAATTCACGGTTCATCACATAGTCCAAAGAGATGGCTAACACAATACCACGCACAGCTCCCTCCATGGCGTATATGTTGCTTTGGCACACAATACTATATTAATCCGTCCTTCCATGATAATGTCCTCTAACATTATCTGTTATTGACATTCAGGTTAAATACTAATGAAGGGAACCCTCATAACAATATATTCCCCAGGTGATTGAAGCAATTGCCTCTGCAATTGCCCAGACCTCAGGATGTAGCCTCTTAGATGTTGACCCAGGACAATCAACCAACAGGACTGTTTACACCTTTGTTGGGAGTCCTGATGCTGTGATAGAAGGGGCTCTAAATGCTGCAAGAGCTGCATATCAGCTCATTGATATGAGGACACATCAAGGTGAGATCATGATTTCATTACAATAACTCCTGATCATTAATTTCATGAACTGAGGACAATTAATCCTTACTTTAGCAATAAATCTGAGCATGTTATTTTTTTTTTTTAAAACATGAAAGTGCATTTTTCAGCATTCTAATGTGCATTTTACATAACAGACTTTGGTACTAAGTGTTCTGTTTGTACATCAGATCTGACATTCCTGTTTTGATTTACCTTGTTCTGACTGTTGCATCTTTTATTATACTTTTGTTGTAAACTCAGTTTAAGCACCACACCAAGGCAGACCACTCATCCAGCTGTAGAGATCGTTAGATGGTAGACATTATCAGTAAATGGGAAATTATGCTGAATTACTTATATGTGATGACCCTCTCACCCCTCAATACACAACTAATGTTGCAATAACCATTGTAAGAGGTAAGACAGGATGTGCTTCACCTACATTCTATCATTGAAGTTGCTGCAGGCCTTAAATTTTCAAAGAATTTTTCTGTGATCACAAACAAATTTAATTATAGAAGGGAAAACTGTTTACTAATCAGACTCATTTATGAAGCTACTTTGTATCCATTCCATTCCACCCCCATCCAAAAGGATGTCATTTGTGCAAAATGTCAAATTTTGATGCATTGTCATGCTGTATGGTGTGGAGTGTGTCTCTATGACAGCAGCAATCCCATAAGGAAGCCAAACAGTGGCTTTCAAGCTTTGAAAGCTGGTGATAAGTGGTCCCAGATAAAGATGAAAACCTGGAAGGTTCCATTTGCATATTACTCGTGTTACAAATCCTTTGACAGTTTTAAAATTATAGAAGTGTAGGCTTAGAAGCTGCTGTCCAGACGAACTTGATAGGATGATTCTACATAATAGTCAGTTCTGCAGCTAGAAAGGCGCAGTATAGCCAAATCATGCAGACATGTCATAAACCCTAACTCAAACAAACAAACATCAGTTGTATCAGTGTCACTACATTGACAGCATCTGTGCAGTAAAATAATAAAAGTGATACTACATTGACACCATCTGCACAGTAATATAACAAAAGTGACTGTCAAACATGAAACCCTGGTACAGAGAATTTGAAGTGTTGGACCTAAATTATGTTAACTTTTTTTTGCAGTTACTTCACTTATAATGAGTTCATTTTTACAGGTGAACATCCAAGAATGGGGGCTATGGATGTTTGTCCCTTCATCCCAGTCCAAGATGTGAGCATGGAAGACTGTGTTAACTGTGCTAAAGAATTTGGTGAAAGACTGTCTGTTGAACTGGGAGTTCCAGGTAATGCAGAGGTTAATGTTACTCTGAAATCCATGTACCGTGGCTGCATGGATTCTTTGCTTTAATGTGGAAGTAAATTAAGTGTTTAACTGAGCAAACCAATTTGTTAAGGCATCAGTCTCATCAAGTTTATACTCTTTCCATTTAACCTGCTTCTGTGGTGTAACTGTAAGGAAAACCTGACTATGATCAGAAAATTTTCAGAGATTGGACCTGTTTATCTGAGTTCCACTGTTTATTTGTAACTCACTGACTGTAATGCTGTAGAGTGATTAAAGCAAAATAGAAGCATAGATTTTGTGCAACTATGTATTCCAGTGTGGTAACTTTTATGTGCTTACCTTTTATTTTGCATAGGTTGGAAGATGACTGCAGCTGGTAGAAAATGTTATGGTGCATGCTCAGAAGCAATGTTCATTCATGGAAGTGTCAAAAATCACGCAATTTTCTTTTCTTATTCTTGGTATTGTTGCAGTATTCCTGTATGGGGCAGCTTCAAATACAGATTACAGAAAGACTTTACCTCAAGTTCGAGCTGGAGAGTATGAGGCCTTGCCTGAAAAGGTAACTGTTTCTGGTGTATGGAATCTTGTGTTTCTTCTGTTGAGAGTTAGTGTGGATCGATTACTCTGTGATAAAACATGTATCCTCGATGGAAAGTCTTGAATTTCCAGTTAACAGCAACATGTGACATCAGTGGTATCAGGTTTCTTTCTGGGGGCCTGTCACCTCATCGTTGTACAATATTTTTAAGTTAGGATAGGGACAACTTTCGTTCTAATGTTGTGGGTCAGGATGCCATCCTCACAAGTCCCCAGGAAGATGGTGGTAGCATGATCTTTTTCAGTTCTTATGCATTCTCTAGTGTGTTTTTACAGCCTTTGATGATAATGTAAATGCCATTTGTTATAATCGTCTATGGAATTAAGGTGCTACAATTTATTCCTTATCATCAATCAGTTGAAAGACCCCAAGTGGAAACCTGACTTTGGTTTGCCTGAATTTGTTGCCTCCTGGGGTGCTACAGCTGTTGGAGCTCGGAAATTTCTCATTGCCTATAACATCAATGTGCTGGCTACAAAGGAACAAGCACATCGAATAGCTTTGAATATCAGGGAGAACGGACGAGGAGATGGACAGGTAAGACCTGATATATATTGACTTCTGTGTTACTAACAGCAGGTGTGTGTCACAGGGTTGTCTTTGTGTTGAGGAGGCTTTGGTTGCTTTGAGCTCTGTGAAGTCTGTAAATGAAATACTTCTTAAATGGAGTGAGATTTTTACCGTTTTCTTTCTCAACGAGATAAAGAAGAATGTTTTGAGCAAAGCAATGTTAATTTTATTGGAAAGATGCCTCTAAGTTTGATTTAATCAGTATAAGTATGTAATCGTACAAAAAAAAATAATCTTTGGCTGCAGTCTTAACCTTACAAAAGTTAAAACTGTTTACTTTTTTCTCCCAGCCGGGCAAGTTAAAATGTGTGCAGGCCATTGGATGGTACCTGGAAGAAGCCAACATGGCACAGGTGTCTGTCAACATCACGGACTATGAGCACACAGGCATCCACCAAGTGTACGAAGAGTGTGTCAAGGATGCCCAGGTACTTTTTCTGCCATCAGGACAACTGTGTAAAGTCATTAAGCTCAGAGTGTTTCACATTTTGTGAATGTTTACGTTTGGAGGGAGTGATTGTCAGATGTCGATAAATTCCTCGCATAACATAGACTCAGAAAGCTGAGGCTTATTCCTAGTCGCATCACTGACAGAACTTTCCTGCAACAAAAATTATTTTGATTTAAAATTTAGTTGATTAGTTTATAGTGCAAGTGTTATGTAACATGTAAGGTTAGTATCCAGATGATAGACAGTTTTGTTACATTCACACTTTGCCACGTAGCATTACACTTTTTGTGTTGTCATAAGGATGGTGATTCATTATTTGATACAATTAAATTCCTTTGCATGGTGTGATTCCTCTGCATGCAATATTCAGCTGCTTGTAGTTTTCCTGATAACTTTTTTCTTATAGTGCTTTCATCTGTGCTGTAGTAGAAATTTTAACAGCTTATTGTTAAGAAATGTGACTGTTATCTTGCTTAACATTCCATGTGAAATGTTGATGAGATGCATGCATTATTGTTTAATTACAGGAATTAAACTTAGCAGTTGTGGGGTCCCAAATTGTTGGTCTTGTACCACTGCAGGCCATGATGGACACAGCTGAGTTTTACATGAAACAGGAGAATTTATTCATTTTGGAAGAGGACCAGAAACTAAGACTGGTAATATATTTTATCTCCAACCTATTTTGTAATGCATCAAGAGTAGACTATTTCTGCAGCAGGTGAACAGCTTTATTGTTTCACATCATCATGGTAATTGTTGTTATGTAACAAAATTTGGCAAATTACTTTCTAGCCAAACTAACTGTTTTATAGTGCTGCAAAATTCATATTATATAGGTGACCAAATGTCATGCTGTAGTTGTAAAGCTACAAAAATAATCTGAATAATTTCAGTATATGTGCACAAGCTAAGAGTTGTTTCTCATATCCTTTGTTGTACATGAATTTTTACCCTTTCCTTCCTGGTTCTGTGTATCTTTGAGTAATATGACCTAGATAGTTGATATCATTAATGAATACCAAGATGAATTTGAAAACAAAAAATATGAATCCGGTATCTCAGCTGACCAGGTGCATGTTGCATTCAGATAAGATATTAAAGACCAATCTTAACAAAAAAGTTTTGTGTTACTTTGAATGTCCACATGACTGTAAGGTTCACATGTAAGTTTGACAATTATGTTTCTTTTGCAGGTAATTAACAGACTTGGTCTCAACTCTTTGGGAGCATTTAGCCCGAAAGAAAGAATAGTGGAGTAAGTCTGTGGTTGTTACTTTTATTTACATAAGAAACCAGCACCATCCACTCTTGATTTGAAAGGAGAATGGCCTCCATCTGTTATTATAAACTGCCATAATGGTAATGTCGCTGAGTTCAAAGAAGATTATTCCACATTGGGTATAAGACAATAGACAGTAAATTTACAAAACCCATTCAATATAGGAACATCTCTCCTAGAAATGGATACAAAAGTAGAATGCATATGTAAAAAAAACACACAAAAAATGCATATTTTCATCCTTAAAACAGTAACTAACTCAAGTGCCATACATTCACTTTCATCATGGATTTATTTCTTTGCTCAGATATATGATCCAGCCAGACAGAGAAGGACCTCTTGCTAGCATGGATCTCAAGGACTTTGTGTTGACTGTTGGTTCAAGATCCCCATCACCAGGGGGTGGATCAGTTGCTGCTCTTGCTGCTTCCTTGGTGAGCCTTGAGAGTCTCTCAGGATACTTTTTTGAGTATTAAGCAAAATGCTGTAGAGGGGTTTTTGAATTGTGTTTCTGAAGAAAAAGTTAAATGGAACTGATGAAAAACGCTGTCTCTCAAAATAGTACAACGAGAATAAACCTCACAAATATAAAATGCTTCTGTAATTATGTGCCTTAATGTGTCTTTGATACATGTGTGAAATCTGGTTGTGAAGTAGTGAATGTACTTTGGGATAACAGTTTTCTAAGATCACTATCCACAACAGACAAAAATGCACTGTTCAGCACTCTGGTGCGCAATTTTGCATATAAAATATAGTGAATTGGAATGGGGCAATGCGCACCACAGCAATGTACTGAACTCTACAAAGGTAGAGTAGTGGATCACCTTAAAGGGGAGACAGCGTTTGCGTGATACTTATGCAATAGGCTAGGCCCAGGTAAAACTACCTGGGGTAGGGGCGGTCCACACAGGTGGAAGTAAAGCGGTTTGGGTAGGGCATGCCGGGTGGGGGAGAGAGGAGTAATCTTTACCGTGTTAAGAATGTTCTGCGAAATCGTAACACGCGCAGACAATGGTCTGGGAGTGGTCATCAATTAAACTGCGTTTATTGCTTAGCCTACGCACTGCAGCACATCACTCTAGCTTTCAGTGCAGAGTAAAACGTATTGTTCAGTAGCCTACCAGTTTCACATGGTTAAAAACGATGAGTCAATTTATGGGTCCCCCCCCTTGTTTTATGGTCTCTGTTGGATATTAAGAAATTCCGATATTAAGAAATAGAAGTCCTGGTCCCTTCGATTTCTTAATATCAGAGTTCCACTCTATGTATGTGAACAAACTAACCCAGTGATTTCTTTGATACATTAATGTTCAATTTTCCACCAATCCGTGATATTTTTGATGTGCTGTTGGGCAGCAACATTACAGTCTGTTATTGGCTTGAATAACTAAGATTCTATAAGCTTGTAAATCACTAGTTTACCTATTCGCTTATCTGTATTTTAAGCAAGGATTGTAAAGTGTTACTCTAGTGTCATTTTGTCACACAGGGTGCTGCTTTAGGTTCCATGGTAGGATTCCTCACTTATGGAAATCGCAAATTTGCTGACCTTGATGGGAAAATGAGAACTCTGATTCCACCATTGTACAAAGGCATGAAGGATTTAATTCCTTTTGTTGATGCTGATGCAGCTGCATTTAGTGAGTTCATGGTGAGTTAAACTAATAATTAAAGATGATTGAATTAACAAATTTGCATGCACATTGTAAGATAGTTCCTTTTGACAGATTTCTCCATTTTATCCTTTAATAGCAGAGTGGATGTGTTAAAGATTTGATTATAGTTAATGAAAATACATATGAAGACTGTTTTGTATTGACACAGGATCTGAGATAAGCATTTTGCTGTGACTGCCATTTTGAAGAGTAAAACTTCACATTGTCTTGTGTGCAGTAGGTACCAGGGCTTCAAACTTATGTTAAGTATTTGTATTGAATATTTCCTACAGCTTGCAATGAAACTTCCAAAGAAAACTGAGGAAGAGCAGAAAGAGTGAGTACTATGTTATAGAAAGTAGTTTTAACTGTAGTTATATTCGTTGGCAATAATGTTAAATATTCACTTTCCTTGTTTGTCTTTGCTAATGTATGTCAAATTTCAACTGCATAAGGTTTAAGATGTGAAACTTTGCAATTGAATGTGTTTTTTTTCACTGTTGTGTTTTTTATTGGCCAACCAATATACAATCACACAAGTGGCTTGTGTTTAACACCTGTAAATCCGTATGTATCATCTTTTCAGTAAGTTTTTCCAAATACATTTAAATATTTCTTGTATGAGGCAGGAGCTTACAAACTTATTGTCCAGATACCAGTCCATAATTTCAAGGGTGTAAAGTGTCTGAGATCATGAGTAAGTTTGCAATAAAAAATGAGGGACTTAGTAGCAGATGATTACAGTATGTGGTCTTCACCCAATAACCCCGTATCTGCATTTTTTTCAAAACTCCTTTTTTTTTTTTTGGCATGATCTGGGGTAGTTTTTACAGATGCCCTTTGTGTTCATATGTAATGCTGCATAAACTTTTGAGTTTGGCATGTGAGACAATGCATTGAAAAATGATACAGTTATTTACACTCTCCTGTAAACTTTGAAGGTTGTTGTTTACAGGACTATTGCATTGATGTGGTGATTTGGGGATTTTTTTTTTTTCAAAAAAGTATAAGGTCATGAAGCCTTACTGCTTTAGTATGCTGAAAGTGATTCTTTTAAGTTAACTGCAAATCTGTGTTTTATTGTAGGAGAGAGGAAGCTATGAAACAAGGCCTCCTGACAGCAGTACAGGTGCCCATGTTTGTTGCTCAGATTGCCAATGAAATGTGGCCTCACTTGAAAGAGCTGGCCCGCATTGGCAACATCAACTGTAAATCTGATCTACAGGCAAGTGCTTATCTGAATAGTTTGGAAGAGCATTCACAAAATTATTTATATATTTGTAACATTTGCATTAGAGTGCCTGTCGCACTATCAGACAGTTGGTATTCTCAGACAATGATTTTAAATCTTTCTTAAACAGTTTTCTAATTGCTCGATGTCATCACTGACGGTGTGTCTAAAAAAAAGAAGTGTGTTTGTTTTGTGTCATGATGGTTTCTTCTTATCTCCACATTTCTGGGTGAAATGACAATTCCCGGGTGATCTCTTGCAACTTCCCTTGCAAGTTAACTTTCAGGAGTAACAGAAACCAGTGCTGGGTCTACTGTTGGATTAATTCAGTCATCTCTATTGTTTTGAAGATGAAGTTCTACATTTCGATACGGAGAGGACCTTGTAATCTATCAATACAAAGCTTCAGTTTATCATTTCCCAATTGTGTTTTAGATGGGGATATCTGAGCTGATCAGACAAGTGTCAGAGAGGTGTCCGAGACACCAGAATTGACATATATTACCAATTCATGATATCCTGCTCCAAATACAAATGTGAATGAACTTTTGCCAATGTCGTTCTAAAGAAGACATGTAAACAAGACTAACAAAACCAAAACATTGCAGTGGGGCGCTATTTCTGCTTTGGTGTCAGAGTGTGCAGAAGACGCTCTGATTTCACTGAGGATGGTTATCTTTTGACCACAATTGGCAGAGTCCTAATAGTCCTGAAATACACACTCTTTCAAAATCATGATAGTTTTCCTTTGCTTTGCATATTTATCCAGTTCATGCAATAGCTGAAAGACAAGTGATAAAGGATACAGAGCACAGAGAACTAACAAATTAACTTCCTATCATGCTCTATACACTTTGGGAAATCCAGATTCTCTTTACCTTTGCTAGTCAGGGTTTGTAAAGAATACTGTGTTACAACAGTTAATATCCATTCACACTTTTCAAACGGTGAAGTGAGTACATGTTTTTGTTTAGGCAGATAAACACAGGAATATGGGAACCTAAAATTAGGGGATCATGAAGAAGCTATATCTATGAGAGTACACCAAACTTGTATTGAATTTATGCACTCAGATAAAAGACCTGGATATTAGCCGACACTAGCAGTCTGTGTCTTTACGTACATTTAATAATTGTGACTGCCATTTTGCAATAATTATGCCATCTCTGCATGTTGATATTGTAGACTGGTGCGAGAATCTTGGAGACAGGAGTATGGGGTGCTTACTACAATGTGATGACTAATCTAGATCAGATAAAGGATGTTGACTTCACAACAAAGGTGAGCATTTTGAAGCTTTATTGGCCCTTGACTGTATTCTTTTCAATGTTTTGCCACTGTTCTCCATAACATTTTTTTTTTTATTTAATTTTTAATCCAGTTAATTATGAATACTCATATGCTGTATTTTCATAAGAAAGAACTGTCCAAGCCAAATAATACAAGTCATGCGTCCCGTTCTTGCGTTCTCGATTTGCCCATCTGTGAATAGGGTACATTATCACCGAGCCTGTTTCATGTCTTGAAAAGAACCCCTCTCCTCTCTCCCTCCCACCACATATTCGCCAAACAAAAATGTATACAGTAAGAATACCAGAAATCCATTTGAAAGAAAACTTCAGAAACACTTCAGATCTTTTATTTCCCAAATTTTTGACCTTCTGCTGGCCTTGTTTAGGGACATAAATATAGTGACACAGCACATTGAACGAGTCAAAAGTAAAAATACTATATATATGTTTATGGCGCAGTCTCATCAAGGAGCTTCTGAAATGCTCCAACTTTTTAAGCCAAATATAGCATCTTCACAGGCGTTTCTAGGGAGACTTCTCACCGTAAAAGGTTGGTTTTTCTTTCTTGCTCTAGGCTTAGAAAAGCATACCATACTTAGACTATAGTCTGCCTTCACAGTAAGGCTGGCAGCTTTCCTCCAAAAGATTGAGCCGTGGTTAATTTTTGGAGAGTGTTTTCACACATCTGAAATAATGATGATAGTCCACAAGATTATGGCCATAGTGAAAATAATGAAGATGATGATGATGATGTATATGGAATAAATGATCAGGAGAGTGATGGAAATAATGCACAGTCTACGAAAATATTGATAATATTCATAATCCAAAAGCATTTTGACACCTATAAACTATTTTTCCTTTAAAAATTCACTCCAGCAAGGTGCACTTTGCAAGAATGACACTGCACAACATAAATGATAAACTGATGCACATGACTCTCTGTGAAATACAACTGGTATAAAATGGTTTTCTACAGTTATAAGAAATCTGTAGTCCGATTAATAACACTGATAATATACGTATACTTCATAAGCATTGTCTTAGTTGTAGTGCTGACTTCAAAGGCTTCATAGGTTCTTGGTAGAACCCATTGATCTGTGCCTTGACCACTGTCAGATGTTTGCAGATTCTCTTCGGATTGTTCAGAGGCTCACTTTTTTTCCAGGCACTTACATTCCTGTTTTGGTGTTAAAATAATCATTAAAATGTTCCATGGATACCTGTGGGGCAGGTTAGTATTCACATTGCTATCCAAGTATAATCTGTGATGATGTTATCATTCATGTGGTAGGATTGAGTGATACCATCCCTTGCTGCCTTGATAAGGTTGAAATGACATACAGTAACTACCAGCTGGGTGCAAATGTTTCAGTGGTCACAGTGCATAATCACAACTGTGTTTTATTTCAAGTGATGCCATGGCTCTCTGCATACTCGATAGCAGAATTTAAAGCCGATGTTATACAGTACATTCCAGATAGTTTGACATCAACAAGACCATTAAAATCATGTTGAATAACAGAAAATGTCAAAATAAAAGAATGTTACAGGGAGGAACGAGGTTGACAAATGAGATCATTTTCACATAATGCAATTCTTGGGTTGTTTCTTCCCTATTCATAATATGGCCCTATCCTGGATGGATTTCATAGCAGTCAACAAACAACAGTCATTTTTATTGATTTCCAACAAGCCTGTGGTAGAGTATGGCATAAAGGGCTTCTCTACAACGTAAGAAATCTGGACTTCCATGGGAAGCTATACATGTGGATTAAATTCTTCCTGAGAGGCTTATACAAACCAAAGTAAACACCAGCCTATCTTCCAAAGCTGTGCTAGAGGATGGTCCATCATAAGACTTGTCACAAATCCTCACGTCAGAGAAAGCAGTGTTTGCAGACAATGTTGTCCTGTTATACACCTACAAATACTTAAATCAAGGCTTGAGGTGCCTCAGTGAAGACCTCCGGAATCGGAATCTCTGCTGCAAAAATTTGAACATTACAGTGAACTGTAACAACACTGTCTAATCCCTGTTCACTTACAGCCACAAGATAGGCAAATAGAAAGTATAACTAAAACTTGGAGACGGGAATCTCGAAAAAGAAGAGAAGAGAATCCAGTGTACCTGGGAGTTCAACTGGAATGCCAGCTCAGTCTTAACAAGCACATAGACAAATTGAAGATGAAAGCAACATGATGCTTAAATCTCAGTAAAAGCTGGCTAGTACAAACAAGGGTGCCGATAAAAACACATAAGAAGACACTGCCAAGGTTATGTGCATTCTTTCATAGATTACAACCTAGACCTTCAAAGCATATGTGGCAGAACAACACCCAAAAACCTTGACAGAGTACAAAAGCAGGCCCTCCACTGTTTTTGTAGGAAAATGAGATCCATGCCTGGGGCAGCCTGTGGAATACAAATAAATGTCCCACCTCTTGAGCTGGGGAGACAAAAGGCAGCTCTAGAAATGTATGAGCAATACAAACGTCTTAATAGAGAACATGCTGACCAAAAGCTGATTGATATCTGGAATGAAAAGGAAAGACTTCAGTGAAGATCAGTCCTCAGCAAAGATCAGTCCTCCACACTGCCATTGGCCTAGCAAAGCACCATTACCTGCTAGGATAACACAAACAACCAAATGACTGCCTCCAAAAACCTGAGATCAGGCTGAACCTGTCCAAAGGCCAAATTAACAAGAGTTCATAGCAGTCTTCTTCAGTTCTGAAGTTAGTAACTCTTGAGATCATCAGCAGTTACCCAAAGGACTGGATCCATATCTACACTGATGGACCCACCTTCAAAGCCATAGTAAACACAGGATGTGGTATATGAATAAAGTCCTCAGGTGGCCAAATGGAGGAGATGTATAATTCCTATGGATCTGTCTGTTCAAACTATCAGGCTGAATAGAGCCACAAACAGAACACTCTGCCACCTGAACACTGTCATTTCAGACAACCACTCAGAGAGAAAAGTAAACCTTACAAGTCCTTGAGAGAGGTGGACATTCTGAGATGCCTCAAGTGAGTGTGCACTTAGATCAACTCATTCCAGTGTTTGACATCAGATGTTTGACCCATCAGGTCACTCTTGAATTTATAAAAACAACAAAGCTGACAACCTGGCCAAGTTAGGGACCACCTTGCCACAGCCAACAACATCCACAGATTATGCCACTGTAAGAACAAGCCTTCATTTTAACTTCAGAGAAGAATGGTTATACACACGGATCAGAGGAACAACAGGGAGAGTGATGTATAAACATATGAGCAAACCAGATCCATCAGACAGCATCAGTATGTTAGAAAGAAGAGAACAAGCTGCCATATTACGCTTACATAGCCACCATTTTCAGCTAAACTGTCACGTCAGCAGGGTGCAAGCTCAAATACCGTCAATATGCCCCCTGTGCTCATACCCCAGGAGACCATGACCCACCACCCGTTTCATTGCTCTGTATTCATTGGCTTAAGAGATCTTCTCTTCCTCCCTCTCCAGATGTCCGCATTAACTTTACAGCACCCTCTAGCAACTGATACAAATCGCTAGATACCACATCATGGCAATGAACAGAAGGACAAGAGCTCAGCTGTGACTGGATCAGTAACAACAACAATAGCATGATCTTCCATACTTCTGCTTGCTTTGTCCCTGACTTTGTGGTGCTGTGAAAGTGAAAGGATGTCTGGTGTACTACATGTGTTGCTCTGTGGTCTTTCATCCAGCAGGCATCTGATTTAGGAGGACAGGAAGGAATGACATATCGATGTAGGAGGAATTATACAGTAATCAGAACAAAGGAACAGGTTTAAGATTTTAACATTGTTAAGCAGGGTGTCATTTAAATGATTTTGGAGATCAGTAGACTTGACTATGGTATTAATTTCTGAGAATGGACCAGAAAGGGTGAGTGTCCACAGTAACATAATTTTATGGTCATCAGTTCATTTAGTGCAAGGTCGTGGCTGTCCAGACAGATAACAGTCTTCTGCTAACCTAAATATATTTGTGGCAGAAGATGCCTTCAGTTTACCAGATTGCACACATATCAACAAGAATATGGCCAGATAGATTATTGGGGAGACAAGTGGTAGCTGAAACAGAGCAGGAACCCTAGGATGTGTTACAGTGAATAGCAAATTTTTCTTTAAGGGATTAAATTAGTTCACCAGTTCCAGTATTATCCTTTTCATGTGTTGGCCAGTGGAACCTGTTCACCTTCATGTGGAGTCTGACAGTGAGGAGAATGACATGTTTTTCAGTAGTGCTTTAAATCTGGGATTGAAAGAGACATAGATGAGAAAATTGCAAGAATTATTTACATATGCTAAGAGAAGGTTTAGGTGTAAAGTAAATTTTAGTGCGTAATGTTCTTGGCCATTGAGATATTCCGTTACTGCTGGTATGTATTTGACAAGAGTTAAAACTCGTGTTAAAGAGAAGAGGATGCAGACGGCTAGTATTGTTCTGGTAGTCCAAGAAGAGAAGATTTTAACATTTTTTCTCAACATCTTCTGTCGCTGATGGCCTCTGACAACAATTTTGATAGCTATTACGGCAGATACAGTGGGCACAATGACTGAGGGTACATAGTTTCCTATAGGTGTGTTGATGTACAAAGCTATAAAACGAAAAACATCTGACTCTTCCAAATCTAAATAACCCACAGTTATATTCCAAAATGGAATGTAAACATATGTGAACTTATGAAGTGTAGCATAAAACAAGTAGAATGGAACCCAGAAGGCACATAAAAATGCAACTGTCAGCCAGGCCCTTCGAGTGTTGATGATTATTTTTAGATGAAAAGGGAAGTAGACAGCTATGAACCTTTCCAGAGCCATGCAAGTGCATATGCTGCTACTCATCTTTAATCCACAATTGCTTATTACATTGAATGCCACAAAGAAATTGAAGCAGATGTAAGAATCCATTTCTGACAACTCCCAATACAGTCCCCTTCTGGAGGCCGGGGCAGATATCATAGTCATGATTAAGGGCACATTTACAGCCCCTAAGAGACTGCATGAGTCAGTGGTAGCCAAGACAAAGATGAATATGTTTGATGGCCTTTGAAGTCCACTTCGGGCTATGACAATAATGCTTAGAAAGTTTCCCAGTAACCCAGCTACACCAATGACTGGGTTACAAATGATGTTAATATACCACTCAGTGTCAGAAGCAAGGTCATATAAATGTTGGTTTTCAGGGGTGGCACTGGTAACTGTTCCATTTGTGAAATATTCCTCCATGTCTGTTATAACATCTGCAGCAACAATTTGATGATTGACAGTGACCATGGCTTGAAAAACTTTGTCTTGTTGTTTTGTTAACATAATTCAAGTGACTCTCAGTACTTGCAGTTTATCAAGCTTCTGACCTCTGAATTTAAATTTTTAAGACATATGGTAGAACTCACTTAACATGACAGCACTTTTATCTAAAATCTGGGTTAACTTGAAAGAAAAGAAAATACCCGCACAAAGGCACTCTCTGTTCATAATAAAATTTCACAATTAACCCAATAACGAGTTTCAAGGAATCTTTAATAACACGATAAATGATGTGTTGGTGAGAAAGGAAAAAGTGACAAAGAGAGGAAAAGACACACCAGTGCCATTGTAATTTTCCATCCCCTTATCCATGGGTGGTCTGGTGCATGGAGATTAAGGTCAGGCATGTGGTGAATATTGCATCAGGCAAAGTGGTGGTGACAACATAATAATATAGCGATCCTCGAGGACATGCAACGCTATAGCAAGTCAAGGCTATTGAAGCTGTCACCTAGAAACAATGGCATCTAAAATTTCTTTGGTCATTTCCCCACATGTTTTACTGCTAACAGATAATACAAAACTCTTTTAACCTGCGACAATCATGTCAGTGGAGTTTTACCGTAAATTTAATTTCTTCTAATACAGTTTAAACAGATAGTTTTTAACAATTCTGAACAGAATTAAGTTTTCTGTGCTTTATTAACAATAATTCCAACAGTGGATATTATTTCCAAGTTCTGTGGAATATGGCTTTGCCTCTTTATACATGATTGAATATTGAACTGCGACAATGATATATCATTATTCCAAGATGCTCCTGAATGCTTAAATGCTTCATACTCTCAAGGAATATGCATTTTTTCAATCTTCACAATAAAAAATTCTGTACCTAAGCATGGAGTTGTTTGCAATAATTATGACACATGCCAGCCATTGCAATCAGCCTTGCACTTAAGGGTGAATATGTGTTAGGGGTTGAAATTGTGATTATGAAGGCTAAGCAGTTCTAAGTTATTGATAACATTGCCTACAGCAAGAACAAAATAATTCAGGTAATTAGCAAGGACATTTGCATGTCTCGGTTCATCTTTGTCAGTGCCTAGTATATAATTATTAAACAGGATGCCATAGAACATGACAGAAACCTTACCTGAGGCCAGGGTGATGGAGGCAGGTTGAAGCTCAGCATAATAACCTGTAGAAGACAGCATTTCTAAGCTGTTCATCTATTTATGTTTCCATGCCCCTTCTTCTTGTTCCTTTTCATTCTGCATCTTCGGTTACACAGTTTAACATATTTGTTAATTCACGTTATTAAGAGGGAAAAAAAATACTTTTACATAAGCATTACAGAATTCAGTCTTGGTACATGTTCAGTTTCAAATGTTTTACAGGCTAGTAGTGTGAATACTATATGTAATGAGTTTCCATGAAATATAGAAGTGTTGAGAGGTATTTCCTGAGAGTGTACAAACAACAGGTCATGGAATAACCAAACTCAGAACAGTCTAAAATCAAGAAAATAATCAGATAGTGAATTGAGCTAAAGGGATGTTGTATAAGTATCTGAAGAGATGCATGGTTGTCTGGTAGTGAGTCATTCTACAATCCTTCGACTTCACAGTGTTGTCTAAGGTTTGTGAATTAGGAGCTTAAATATAAGGAAAGTTTCGTTAGTCGTGTCCATGGGAAAGGCATTTAATAGCTCTTATTCTTCATTTGACTTCATTTTACATGTACTTGTTTTAGAATTGAGAAGAACGAGGGTGTTGTGCCTTGGCATCTGCCTGTGCTTTTTACGAATTTTAAGTGTATTGTATTCATCTGAATAATATTTTTACAAAGTTTTATAAGTAAGGAATGATATGTATAGTAATGCATAGTATTTCTTATTCTGTAGGGGATGAATGAAAATTTATATTATGAAAGTAGACTGTGAGTATGGCATGCTCATTTCCCCTGTGACAAATGTCAAAATCACTGTCATTAAAACTTCTGCAGACACAATGCAAGGTCTGCAAGAATACCATAATTTTTAATAGATTGGTCCAAGTACATTGTATTCTGTGTTGGCTTTCAAGTTTAGAATAAATTATATGAATGCTTTCAGAAGAATTAAGTCATTAAAGTGTTTGAGTTCACGGTGATTCAAGTGTATATAAACTGAGACTGTTGAGCACTGCATCAATGGAAAAGCCAACGTACTTAATTATCCAGACATAGTGTGTTTCATTCATAGATTTAGCCTTCCTATTGAATGGAATAGCATACAAGTGGGTGTGTGTGTGAAAGACAATGAGAGAAGGTCCCAGCCACTGAGTAAATACTTGTTTATAAATAGTTAGTTCAGATCTGTTTTACTTTACCTTTTATTTTTTCCCCAGGTGAGGAGTGATATTGAGCTTGCCATCACCAAAGCTCAGAAGGAGAGAGAAGAAGTGCTGTCAATACTGGACCAGAGGAAGGAATGAGCTTTGAGGAGGGTTAAAGATCTCAGGAAAAGAGGCAAAACCACATGGATCTTTTGTTCTTATGTTTTATTACAATGAAAGCTTTACACTACTGGTTCAAACAACCATCTGTTTTATTAGATATGGCACAATCAAACCTTGTAATAATATAGCACTATATTGGCATTACGTGAAGTCCATCCCTTTTTGATTTTATTGAAAAATAATGTTTGAAAAGTAGTTTGAAAAGCAGGAGAGGCATTTAATTACACTTCCAAGTGGTTAATTGTATATGTGGCATAACAGTAGATATGTGAAGAGCATTAATGTCCCTGTTTTACCAGCATTGTTCTTCATAGTATCCACTAAAGAGTAGCACAAACTTATGAAGTTCACCTGATATGAAAGTTTGAAACTAAAGCTTTGCTGCACCTTATGATTTACGTCCATTACATTATTCCTAAGAAACAATGTTCATAATTGAGAAATGAGAGCCTGCTAGGAGTGTTACATATCAAGAGTTACATGTAGTGGAACAATAAGATACTTTTGCCTTGGTAAATCATCAGACAGAAGTTCTGGACTCTCTTCATGGCATACACCCCATTACTGACAAATCCACTTCACTACTTTATGAATACTGTATAACCAAAACTAGAAATTCTCATCACACCTTGATACAGCATAAATTCACTGACATTTTAAGTAAGGGGAGGGGATGAGAAAAAGGGCAGAAATGGATTCTCAGCAAATCATGAGGGGCTTATCTCATTCCCACCCAAGCTCATAATTAGGCAGCCTTTTTCATCTACCTATCAGATAAGACCAAGAGTTCAGTGAAATCTCACATTTAAACGTGGTTCTGTTTATTAATTCTTCCTGAGAATGCCACCCTAGTGCACTGGTGCTCAGTATATATGGGCGGCAGTGTAGAAATGAGGAGGAGGTATTATCAGCATGATTTGGCTGCTGTGTGTGGGAATGGGTTAGACTAACTTGAGTCAGTGGTGTAATACTGTCTCACTTTATTGCCATATTGCCAATAAAGTTTGATAGGTTAGTCATGCAGAAAGATTCCGCGTTAGTGACTTGAAATAATTCTGTTGAAGACGCATGGTAAGCCTGGTAACTAAAGTGGATATATGCACAAAAGCCTTATTGTGCATGTTTCAGTCGTGGAATGGAATAGTAGACACTACAGCATTTCATTGAGCAAAACACATTGAGGCAGGAGTCTGCAGCATGAAATTATCACCTTCCGTTGTAATGATCTGTGTGGATAAATTTGCTCACAATTTTTGTCAGTGAGATAATGTCTTTAAAGAATATACAGTGGCAGAGAAAATAAAGTTGAGATTTGCTGTTGTACCAAATTTTATGGAGTATCTATTTCTTTCTTGTTTATCTTTAATTAATGTTTGAGTATTGTTATGTGGTACCTTCACTAATTTAGTGTTTTCATTTTGTAAACCGTTTGGGCAGTCAGGTTTATTTGCCACAAACGTTGGTTTGTTTTCTTTTCCATGAAGCGGAGATAACTGCAGTATTGTTACTCCATAAGTTTTATCATACTAATTCCAGTTTTATAGCAAAAACTCAGGTCCAACAACAGTTTTTGCATTGGATGTCTCCTCCTTTTTGTAAAATACACTGATTACAAAATTTGCAGGATGCCTCAATCTTTTCATGTTTATTTCGTAGTGTTACAAGACAGCTATTACTAAAGGTCTTGTAGACTGTTTCGGATCAATGCTAGTTTTCTAGTGAAGTCTTTTCATAACAAGTGTATTTGACATGAATGTGATTTTCTCACAGTATCCTGAGCCAAACAGAGCTTGAACGAAGTTTTAGTCGTCAAGTCTAGAGACTGTTGGTGCATTTATTACATGCAGAATCATGTAACAAGGAAATCAGACTCTTCTCCAGGATATGAGATCAGAAAAGCACACTATCCTGATAGTCATCTCTGTGACTTGAGACCAGCTATCATCAAAAGGTTAAAAGAAAAAAATACAAACTATGTGATTTGCCTGTTGCCTTTTACAATGGTTTGCTCAAATCTGTACCTGGTGTTAAGAACTAGTCAGGGTAAGCATGCGTATGGAATATAGACATTAATACACAATGATTTATTGAATATGCTTTCACCTTTATGATGTATTCTTAGTTAACTCTTTACTGGATGGCCCACCTCCAAGTTTTACCACATCACCTGCTTTCGGGGGCAGAATAACTTTAATATGTGATTCATGTACCTAAATGACCTCAATATTAATTTCTGTGTAATGTCTTTATTGATTTTGAAGGATATGCCCTCGAACATGGCATTTAGAATAAAGCAAAGGGTGCTTCTGCCAGTAATTAAAAGATTAAAATCTTGCTTCTGCAGTTCAGAAGCGGCTTCTGCAGTTCAGAAGCGGCGTCCTCAAATAAGACTTACGGTCAGTGAAAGTATTCTCTCAAGATTTCAGAAACAATATTGATAGTTTGTACACTTTATGAAGGCAGTCATGCTTGTCTGTCCCAGGACTAAGAAATGTCACCGAACCACTTAAAACTGGAAATTGTTATTGCTCTGCTGACTGTGAGTATTTCAGACTGGTATGATGGATGATCTAACCCCAGTGTTATTTACTGGTTATATTTCATCTACTCACTGTCCCTTTGGAGTAGCTATCAAGCTGCTTCCTTGTTGTTGCGTTTGGAATAATATATGCCAGCAAGTTCACAGTGAACTAGTCAGATGTGCTTGGTCACACTCACCATTTTTCTTTTTTAAAAAAAAAAAACTGTTCTTTGAGCAGCCAGATGTTGGTTCAAGGGTTTACCACACATGAATTATATATTGTAAAGGTTTTCCCTTAAGCCTTGTCATTCCATGCTTTAAGCTCCATTGTGGTAAATGTTGTCACTATTTTCAAACCCGTTTACAGCTGTATTACAAATTTCACATGGCAATCTGAAATGTTTAGTGTCCAGCATGTTTCACAATAAGCAAAGGACTGTGGCAACATACTTGTAACTTTGTCAGTGTTTCAGAAGAAGGGTAAATTTGTATTAAGAGTTTTCATAATACTAGCCAATTTGAGTTTCCCGCAGCGTGCTGAATAGTTCAGTCTATTGAGTACATCCATTCAAGCATGTTCATTCCATCTGAATAATTCCATCCCATCCACTGTATTCATTATCTTAAGAAATTCAGCATGCTGGATAATTCAGTTCCTTCGACAGTTCAGTCTTCTTGAATAAATAATTTCCTTTTACAGTTCGTTGTTCTTTATAATTCAAAATGTTAAGCAGATCAAGCTTTAGTTAGTAACTAGTGTTTCACAAATTAACTGATAATGATGGTGCACTACTGAACTGAGAAATACAGTTTTCTTCCAGGAAGTGCAATGTAACATGTAATGTAGCGTAATACAGTCGACTCCGCTTAATCGCCGTCCGCTTAATCGCCTTTTCCGCTTAATTGCCTCGTTTCCCAGGGGACCAGATTTTTTCTATAGAAATGTCACTGGTCAATCGCCTCTCACTTCAGATAATCGACCACTCTTCAGCGCCCATAATTTCAAAGATCAGCAGTTGTAGGGTTACAGTTGACAAACAAATAATGTAAGACAGTTTAGCTGCGCGACGGATGGCAGACTGGTTGACTGAGTGACAGCTGCCACCCCGAAATAGATGTGATAAGCCTTTCCTCCCCACCTCCCCCTCCCCTTGACCCCCTTTGTCTCACGCTATGCCTCACTGCCTTCGCTCATCCGATAATGCTAATGCGCTGAAAGCTGTATAGTCTCCTCCCCCCACGCCTTGATTGCGACTGTCTGGTGGATTTTGGTTAGACCAGAGAACGTGTCATGTGGATGAACGGTCTATCCCGACCGTGCCATCCTACTCCTTATTGTCTGCTGGGCTACTGCGATGTGGCCAATGAGAGAGACCGCGGAGATCAAACATTTTGTGCGCTATAACACCATCAAACTCGAGTCTGTCCTGAGACTGGCGACGAGAAGGTGTCAATGCACAGTATCAAACCACGACATTAAAGAAATTTAACCCCATTACCAAAAATATGGCCGAAATTACCTTGTCCGCTTAATCGCCCAAGTTTTCCATGATCCTGAGCATGGACGATTAAGCGGAGTCGACTGTACTTGTGTTTTCATTTACTCTTTGCTTGAAGATTTCCTGCATTATTATCGAACTCTTTGCCTCAAGATTTCCTTGATTTTTCAGTTAAGATTGATGTTATTTTGGTTGTCATTATGAGAATCTTCGCACTAATTGTAAAAATTTTTTTTGAAAACATTAACTTAACTTTTGAGTGCATTAACTGAATCAGTGGAGCAGTGAAATGATTTGATAAGCTGATCTATGCCTGAGGTCTTGAGGAGGGAAGTGTTCTGATCCATATTGCGATTTTGCACAATTTATTTTTTAATTGTTTAGTTCTACTGATATTATTCACAGATAAAGAGGATGTGCTATGGGACATTTATTTAATAACCAGAGAATAAATCAAAATAGTCATGCCTGTTTTGAGGTTCTGTTAATTTACACTGCCCTTCTAAACTTTTCTAATTTCTATAATATGTATTTTTTACATGATTCATTGCTGTCATTGATGTGTTCACTGCTTTGATAATCATAACTTCACAGCTAAATCAGTTACATTTTTAAAGAAAATGATATTTTATTTAATGTGGGCTAAATAATTGTTTTAAAAATTGTCTTGCTATAATGTATTGTCTACAGTATATTCTTACAGTAGAACTTTTGTGTTTGCTTAGATTTCGACTCAGTTCTATTGCTTTAAATATTTACCTTTTACATCCTGTCTGTACGGTTTTAACATGCTGTGTTCTTAACTTGGTTTGATTGGCTGCTGCATTTTCTCTTTTTTATTCTTACTTCTTTTGGAATGTGCCCATGAATGATCTTCGCCTACCTCTGCCACATTATTTATTTGTCCCTATTAATTGTTTGGGTTTTTTTCCTGAGCTGACTTGAAAGTTCTTGCCTTAAATCTAAACCACAGATTTTTGCTTACGTTGTCTTGTGCATTTTGAAATAATATGCTTAGTGTTTATTTTATAGCAGGGTAATTCTGACATTGGTATGTTCTTTGCATATGAGACCAAGTATATTTGATAATTGCCCTCTCTGGATCTGAAGATAAGGTTAACTTGGCTTGTAAAGAGGTAGAGCATTTAATATGTTGTACTGGAGTGCGGATTTTCACACGTCAGCCATAGATACTGCATCAACTTGAGCATAGCTATTTTATTATTACAATTATCATTCCTGGTCAGGGGCCTTCTTATCGCTGCCATAGTAGCTCACGAATTTTGTATACATGCAAATTAAGCATGTTCAAAGGTTGTGCTGGAACATCATGTTAAGTATGTACTCATGTGGATTTATGGCCTAGAGCAGTTTAGTGATGTAAAAGCTGATAGTGTCAGGGCATTCCTTGGTATGTTTGTCATAGCTGTAGCTGTGATAAATAAGATACAGATATGGCAGATATTCAGTTTTATGATAAGTAGCAAAATGCTCCGTGCTCCCTTCACTGCTTGAGATATGAATGCTTCTGCGTTCAACAGTGTCATTATAAGTCAGCAAGAAGACATGATTTTATGAGAGTTTCACTCACAAGCTTATGTTATTGTTGTGTCAACTTTCATCCATATTTTGGTCTGTCATTCACCAGAATTCAGTAAACTTTTGCAAAAGAAAGCTTGGCAAAGAAGATGGGTAAATTTATGTCAACTTTAGTTACCTTGATTATTCCCTAGGGATTTTCTTATTTTCTTCAGTGATATCCTTAATTAATTCATAATGTTATTGTTGTTTGCTTATTCGCTGCTGGTGCAGAGCCTTTCATTTCTTGATATGTCACAAAATTTGCAGTGTTTGCAACAGACAATTTTATTTGAGAGTAACTAGTATGTTGACGTAATGGGACCATGAAGACAACTTTTGCATTAGGAGTCTGTGTGTGTTTTTATTTATTTCAGCAACAATGATTGATAGGCCCTATCAAATAGAAGTTGATTTTTAATATGAATAAGCAATCTTCATGCTGTAACAATACATGGCTCTTGGAATTTGCATTCCTATTTTTGATAGTGTTCATGAACAGTAATGCCTGTTTTGCTGGGAAAGGTGTACTCACGCAATGTGACAGTCCACCGGTTTGAAGATATAGGCATCCCATTTTAAGACTGTTCAGGTGTTCTTGAAAAGTATAAAAACTGCATGCACTGGCAAGGATAAGTTCTTTCTTCCATTGGTTTCCTTGCATCATTCTTCAAACCCCACATCAATGTTATGATCTGTCTCATCCACATAAATTATGAAAGCCAGCACAAATTTGTGTGTGGTAAATCTTTATCGTTTTCATACATATGATGCCCTTGGCTTCCCTGTTTCATAGCAAAAGTTTTATATGTTGTGATGGTTTTCACATGCAGCACTGATGTTTAATTAATTTGACAGGATTCATACTCCAGAATGCCAGAAATAGGAGCCAGATATTCTTCTAAGGTTTTACAGTATTAATGTCCATTATTTTTCTAATTTACAGCAGACTCACTTATCCGTACTCATTTCGTGTATTGTACCTAATCTGTCATTTAAATGTTGAAGCTAGATGTGTGCCTGGTGAAAGTGTTGGCTAATTTTAATGGAAGCGTTCATCACTGTGTCATCAGTTCTCTATAACCTGTAATAATTCCCACATTGATCTGGTGTGAGTATTATGACTATTTAATATGTAAATTTATATATAATACCATATCATGGTATCCAGTACACATTTGGAAGTAAAGAAATTTCAGATGTAAACCTCTTTGAAAGAAGTGCTCTGCTTTACATCCCACAGATGCAGTGTTATTTTGAAATTGCTGTATCATTCTTTACTTTTTATACATTCATTCTCTGTATTTTTCATTCATCAAAAACTGAGAACTGTTTCCCTTCAGAGCTTCAGAGCTTCAGATCATAAAACACATCAAAGAAAGAAGACTGCATGCATTTACATTGTCAGAATTCTCAGTATAACTCACCTAAGGTGCTACTAACCAGCACACATCAGTATTATCTAAATACCCTCCATTTACTGTCTTATTTATCTTGACCATTGGCACTTGTCATAAACTATATAATTCTGTAATACTATTCTGTTTGGAAAGATAAGTAGCTACAATTAAAAACATTTAAATTTCTGCTATAAAATTGTACATGTTTATCATTCCTCATGCCATTTCCCCATTGCAATAATGCTGCATTGTGAATTGTGGCTGCATTTTTTTTTCTTGTCACTAATTTTTTTCTTGGTCTTCAAATGCATCAGAATTTAAAAACTACTGGCAACATCGAAAATTCAGGACTGGATCACTCAGTGCTACTCCTACAATATAACTCCTTATAAGGGGTAACAAACAAACCAAAAGGCTGGACAGCTTCAGTTCACAGGCAGTATTAATTACAGTGATAAGTTCATATTGTCAAAACATGGTTGTAATCAATATCTCCTGTAAGTTGAAGCTGTCACTTTGTAGCTGGAAAAGCTTAGCTAGTTTCCATATCACTGGCAGATGAAGAGAATTCATTTTGTTAATCTGTAGCCCTCAACCTCATGAATGTAGGCTTACCGCATTGGGGTAATGATATACTATTTTTATTTTCCGGAGTTGAATGACAACACTGAATATGCATCCAGTAACTCCTATAAACATTCTGTGATGTATCACTACTTAATTAATCTTCATTGATTATGCATGCTGTGTACAAGATTTTCACTTTGATACTGCTGATTTTAAGCTGATTATAATCACTATTCCATTTACTTTCAATAAAATATTTTTCTGACAACATTCAGCGTTTCTCTTTCATCCTTTACACTCACACCAATAAACGAAAAAAAAAAACAAAACTGCTGGTGTGTAATTAGTGTAAATGACTTTTCTCAGTCAAGCTTCACAAGTTTATTAGGATAAACACATTTTCATCAAAACAAAAATATGTGAAGTTTTACATAAGCCAGATCACATTAAAAAAAAAGATTATTTTAATTGTAAATCCAAAGCGGATGACACTGAAGGAATCAGGATGTACTGTATGTGCCGAATACATTATTGATTTAACTGCCTTGCATAGTAACTGAAAGTTAAAGAGTAATTTTTTTTCTTCTCTCTTTGCATTTGGCCAATATAGAGTTAACTATCCTTGCTGAGGGGCACAAGAGAAGAAAATCACATTCTGATGCCTCCCAATTAATCTGACCTGTCAAATGAACTAAAGTTATGGGGATCATTCCTCACTGAGGCTTGCTGAAGTTCTCATTTCATAAAACTACTTTCAAAGACTAATATCAGCTCCTCTGAAACTGTTTCCTTATTACTGTATCTTTTGCACCAGATGCCCAGTCACAGCACCATCACAATGCAAAATACATGATTTATTACTCATTCAACGAAAGGGAATGGCTGACCAGCAAATCTGTGATGCAAAGCATTTTGAAGCAGTGTTTCTGACTATAAAGTGATAAAGGCCTGTAATGTACTGAATTACTTTAAAAATACAACAATCTTATAACTGACCATGATTTATCAGGTGTACCAAATATTTCCTTGAATATAACATATCCCATTTTAACATTCAGATTTATATGAAAAAAAGTGAGTCAGCTGAAAGAAGATCATATACTGGTAGCTGACAAAATTCAGTATAGGTCAAATGAAAAACATGCAATGAGAGGTTACTTCGATTTATAAACTTTTAGTAGTGGGTATGTCTTTAATGCACCTTCTCACTGACCAAGTGGGTTTCTAAATGAGTGCCCACAGAATTCCTGCATATTCTCGATGCCCTCAACTGGACTCATTCCTCCAACTGACATGATGATCAGTTTTATTCCATAAAAGCCCCATGGGTGCCATATTGGGAGAAATTGTTGGCCAGTCCATCAGGTTCATTCCCTTCTGGTTGGATGAAGAATATTGTGCCACACGCTCTGATGGTCTTGGCAGTGTAAGAGAGAATTTGTATCTTAGACTGCAATGATATAAAAGGAGGACATAACCAGCTGCTAAATGCTTATGAATTAAGGTCACTCCTTGTTGGATTTTTTTATGCTTTTGATTCCATTTGCACCTGAGATTCTCTAGAAGAAATAGACTTTGATCAATTGACTTTGTTTCTTATCTGGATGTTAAGAAAAGATTTGTCTCATAATATATGTCATGGCCAAGAAAACAGTCACTTATTTAAATCTATAAAGAGCCTCGGTATGTATGTCAGAGACAGGTATGTTTTAAGTGTCATCTGAAGATATAGCTCATGTACTGTAGAAGGCATTTAAAAATCACACAAAGAATAAAACAAAATATCACAGATTTTTTTTTTTGCCACTTTAATTTCACCACACACATTTTAGAACAAACTAACTTCAACTCTAACATTTCACATTTTTGCAAGCTACAACAATGAGGAGAAGCAAAGCCACCAATATCCGAATGTAAATCACCAATTTGTGTTACCTGCCCTAATTTGAAATGTATTACTTTTAGAGACATAGCCTCAGGTAATCTTACAACTAAGACCACAGTGAGAACTGGTTTTGAGTGGTGGTCTGTGACACTTTAAAGCTATAGTGGCCCACAAGAAGAAAATGCACTGCCTTTACGTGAATGCTTCCCTTCAATTTCATCACTGTGATAGTATAAATCCAGATTTCTGATAGCAGAAAATAGAAAGCCCCTGAATTTTGTGTGAATAGTATACATTTAGGCCTCAGTTTACTTTGCTGTTTCTCATTTCTCTCAGCTGATTGATAAGTCTACTGCCTCAATGACAGAAAATTCTTGGCCACAGCATCAGGAGCCATATACACAATCCTTATTAACATGTGCTGGCCATGACTATGGGAAACATTATTGCTGTTCTGTGAGTTTCCTATACATACCACCAGTGGGCAAAATTTAGACAGCAATGTGTATCTGACCCCAGAACTCCATTGTGCACCAGACTAATAATTTGTTGACGTTTTAAACTGATTGCATTTACACTCCACATCCAAGTGTTGACATCCAGTCATGATCCTCACTATTTGCTGCTGAAAAGCTGTATAAACAAAGGCTTTCCCCTCCAATGCAAAGATAAACTGAATTCCTGAAAAACAAAGTTTCTGTGTTTAAACAGTGTATTTTGTCACTTATCATCAATGAACACAAGTGCTGGCGTACCCTTGTGTTGGTTTTTTTTAACAATAACACGCCTGAAAACGTTCCCACTAATATCAGATCAAAGAGGTGAACAGGACCTTGCTCCTTTATTTTTGAAAGCTCTTTGGACTTGGTGCAACTATTAACTACAGTACGCACTTTTTAATTTTCTGCATAGTGAGAAACGAATCAGGTAATTCATATTATCATTAAGCTGGCAAGAGGTAATGTGGAGGCTTAATTCCAACAACATGGGACCTACAACAAACCTGTTCCAATTTCACCATTTTCTAATCATGATTCCACATTATTCTGCCCAGTATCAAAGAAGAACTTGTTAAAACTTGTGGAGTTATGCATCTGATGCATCATATATAAAATCACAACATTACGTTTCTCTCTAGTGAGAGAGTATGATAAGATTTGTTGGTGATGAAGGTTTGTTAAAATTGAACATGTCTGCTTAAGGGAGTCTTGACTTTTTACATCATATGTTCATTCTGGGTCTGACTGAAGGGAGTGAGAGAGGGTTAATTCAGTTAGGCAACACACTTTTTCCATACCATTTGGATGCCAAACAACAACTCATTTTCTCAGATATCATATCAATGTGTTTTGCCTAATTCAAATGAATGACCAGATCTATACTGTTTTGCAGATGGCAAGTCCTATCAGAATACATGTTAAATATGTGGTCTACATAGTGCCTGATAAATAAAACTCCTAAGCCCAAAACATGTAGCTGCTCTCGGGTAACAATCTCTCAGCACCAACCTATCAAAAGGACCCCTCGATGCCTGTGCTTACCTGTGCAGACAAACATCCATGCTTGATACATCAGCAATATGAATGTACTTGCATGAAACCATCTGTAGCTGTATATGGAAGAAACAAATATATGTAATTATTGCAGAAAGGCAGCCAAACAATCAAACTTGCCCTAACCAGATAACCTCACAGACTAAGACGGCTATCTAGCCATAATAAATACCTCCTACAGAAATTTCCATGTAAATGAAGTGACAACTACATCATTAGCAAGAACCTTGAAATAGCCAACAATTTTGTTTTCTGATTAAAATGGTTTAATCAAAGTATGAATTGTTGGTTCTATTCCATACAAAGAAAAAAAATCATCTTGAAAGCTACACTTATAAACACAAGCAAATAGCATTATGCACATTCACAGTATTTCCACAGCTATCTTGTACAGTGCTTTCCACATAATTCACCTCTTATAACTTGATATTCCAATGCCTAAACTGGTTTATAAGGTCCTGATCACGTATGTCTTCAACATGCTCTCCCCTGCCAACACTTTTCTTGTCACTAGTCCCTGTCTTTGGCTAGATTATTCATATTTATACATTCATTCTCCCCTTTCCTTCCCACAAACGTGTTTCAATAAAAGCTTGCAAATCAACTCTTTCTCAATTCAGAATTTGATGTAGAATTTGATGTCTGCCATCACATCATTATATGAACATGCCCGCATACCTTCATTTGTTCATCTACAGACTGTTTGATTTTCCATATGATGATTCTCTGATCAATAGAAGTGGACACCAAAACAGTGGGAGAAATCAGCCAGATACCTAAGTGAATCAGTATTAGTGAACATTTCATAAACACAGCACTTTCAAGCACAATGTAGAAATAATTATCACTGCTAAAAACATGTAATTGGACGAGAGATATGTTGGCGAAAACTACAGAAATGAAAAATGAAAGCTTGCTTTCATCATCAGACAATCGTTGCATTAGAGTTCCTTTAAAAGAATAGTGTCGCAAGTAGGCAAGTTCACATTTTTTTAAAAATACCCCAACAACCAAGTATTAAAGGTGAAAATGTGGCCTGTTCCATATTGAAAAGTGTAATGCCATATCTCATTTATGGAAACCCTTTTGGCTCTATTTTTGACAAGGATTTACCTGAAGCAGAAATTCAGAATTATTTCATGTAATTTCCTGCAGAGATCCTACTGAGTTTACATTACCCAACTGATCTATCAAAGACCTCCCTTTTGAGCATGTCACAGTACCTGTAACCTGAGCTGCATGTGCAGATTCCTCTATTAGCTTTGCCAACACTCTTATGCCACTTTCTGAGACTTCTAACAACTGAACAGTCACAGCATTGTCATCCCCTCCAGATGCAACAAGCAGACGAGAGGCTGTCAGCACAAAGGAAATACCTTTCAAGCACACATTTCATTTTTTGTAATATGTAATGAGATTGTCTCTGCACTTGTACAAAACTGTTCAACACACATAAACTTTGTGTATCTTAATAAATTATTATATATGCCGCTGATTTTTTTTTGTAATCATGTAAAGAGCAAATCAAATCATGCATACCTCACTTCTAATAACATACTGCAATCTACAAACACAAAAGTGCACATCAAGAAGTTTAAAATTTATGTCTTAGCATTCATCTATCTTCAGTCTTACGGCCACTGTCTTGAACATCTTATTCGGATCAATGTTTCGAATAAATAATTTCCTTCAGACATGAGAAAAATTTTAGCAAGGGGCCACTATTTAACCATCATATCTCTACAGAAAGCTTACCTGATATTTGAAGTGCATGTAGACTGTTCACTCCCGACTGATGTGCCTTCAAGGAACACACTGGTACCCATTCTTCTTCATTTGTGGCTCCCATCTCTGACTTTGTAAAATCAATGTAATCATCTTCATCATCTCTCTCAGTATCATTCTCCAATCTGACATGATGATCGTAACCAACTGCATTTTTGTATCCTTCCCTAAGATCTAAACATTGTCCATCACTGTGGTGTACAGAAAATTTCACTGATTCAGATAGTATGCTTGAGATAAGTTTGGTCACCAGCTGGTCCAGAGACCAAAAGACAATGTTCCCATTTGTCGATGCTGACAGTGCAAACACACGCTGTCCCTGTGAATCTTGATGGGTATGATGAACATAGTGTAACACCTTCAGAATACAGCCCTGATGATATGTTGTGTCACGTAAAGCAGAAAACTTTCTTGTCAACTCATCAAATGAAAAAACCCTGGAAAGGAGATATAAGATTGCTAATTCAGTATCCTTCTACTAGACAATGAGGACACTTAAATACAACTGGAACATAACTTAAGTGTGGCCCAGTCCTTTGATGTGTCGGGATGGAAAGGGTTAAAATATTTCTTGGCTTTTTTTTTTTGGGGGGGGGGGGGGNTTTTTTTTTTTGGGGGGGGGGGGGGCACAATCTTTCTAAAAAAATCTTCTGTTGTTAGGTGAGTGAACTCTATAACAGTAGTGTTCATTTATAAATGAACTGTACTAAAACATGCACCCATGTTTGAGTTAAAAGGTGACTGTTAAAACGTTATTGGAAAGTTAGGTGGCTACTAAATGATGAACTAAATATCTTGACATAAATAGACTAAAGCAATGTAGGTGGTTCAAACAATTGAGGTTTTGGTTTATCAAGGGGGCACCTCGACAAGATAAAAAGTCAGTTGGTGCTAAAACAAGCACAAGAAAATGAGTAACAGCACAGCCAGACACTACACATTTAATATCTGCTGATCACATGCATTACTGCTCTGAGCAATGAGAACATGGTAAATTCCACCTAATGACAATCCACTTACATCACACTTTGTCTTTCTGCAACATTTTTCAGAAAACAGAATTATAACATTGACAAAAAACAGCACCTTTCACTAAATCATAGTGTGTAATACAAGGAGTAATGATTAGGCTGTCAGCAGTCACCTACTTCAGAATCTTTTATGTACCATGATGCTGTCATGCACACCACAGTTGCACAACACTGCACTATAACAGATTTATCAAATTTAGTAATGATGATAAACAAGACTTACCTAAATACCCCATCTGAGCCAGCAGAGGATAAAATGTGAACATTTGACAGATGTTTTGCATGACTGAGACTAGATCCTTCTTCTTGCCTGAAACTCTCTGATATGGAGCTGCCTAAATGATCACCCCATAGGTCCACTAATGGTGATGCTGTGAGAGACATGATGCGTGTCTCTGGATCCAGTCGCAGTTTGTGTGTCTTCCAGGTGGAATACAACTTTTTGTGACGAGACTCCCCTAAGAAATGGGTGGCTAGGTGTTCAAACTTACACTGCACTGGGGAATGTTTAGTGGAACTGTTGGGTGGAGAGCACAAGTGAGAACATGGAGAGTCTACATATGAGGCACTGTCCAACTGGTATTGGTGAGAAGGTAGACCATAAACTGGTGAGCTCTCTCTATTGGAATCTGCATGATCTAATACCTGTTTCTGCATTACACTCTTAGATATACTGTTCACTTTGTGTCTAGTGACATTCAGCCTCCATGCTCGAATTTCTGCACGTCCACCTCCAGAGAACAATATAAAGTGACCTTGCTTGGCATTTGGAGGAAGAGGGACATCTGTGTCCTTGCCTCCAGTGACTGGCACAATTTGTCTTTTCTCTCTAAATTTCTGAGTAACAGAAGCATCAGAGACTGCCAAGGCACGAACACTAGATAAATGACCTTTAAGGGTCACTAAAGGTATCCAGTGAGTAAAGCTGTCCTCATCTGGTGTCATGTTAAGAAAATCAGTCACTCACCTGAAGTTTCAAGATATCTATCATAATATGTAACGAGAGGTTGATTTCTTCCGACACAGAAGGTTACTGTGTATTTCCTATTCTTTAAAAAACAACCAGATAATTTACCTGTTCCCTATTTTAAGCTAAGAACTTACGGCCACCGAGTGATCATATATCAAAATTTCAACATCCCTCAGAGACATTAAAGCTCTTTGTGGTGGTAAGTTCACACTATGTAATTTAGTGTTACCAATTTCCAGGCAAGAGATACTTTAACAGTATACTTATTAATATTTGTACTAACCAATAAAGGTAAACAGTAAGGATACTGATGAATGCACCAACATTTATGGTGGTATCTTCACTAGCACTGCAAGCTACATGAATGGGCATACCTGCAAATAAAAATATCATGAAAATTAAACTCCTGTGACTCCATCATTACAGCATCATAACACTGGGCACAGGCTTTTCAGGTAATTTTACTGACTGTAACTTGTATTTAACTTATCATGATAATTAAACTCCTGGATCTCCATCATTATAACATCATATGCCACCACTGCCTGCAAACTTCCTTGTCTAGGCTTTTCAAGCAATTTTACTGACTGCAACTCACATTTAACTGAGTGTGTTATCTTTTTTCAGTCTTTTTAGATAATGGTTGACAAAAGCAGTCCTCCAAAAAAACAAAAAAACAAAAAAATGAGGAAAGGCAATCAATCACTGCCATCCTGTTAAAAATAATAACTGTGAAAATTACCCTCATCATCTTGCATGACCTGTAAGTACTTGACATCACACAGCTCTCGCCCATGAAGTGCAGGCTGCAAAAGGACAAGAACATTTCTTTGAGTAAATACATACTGGTATAATGTAAACTAAATATTTAGAGAAAACTTTTGATGTTATATTTTTGCCCATGACATATCTCACTGAAAACTTGCCTTATTGAAAGAACCCTTTCTAATATCATGAATGATCACTGTGTGAATTTATGGAACCAGTTTGATCTTTATCCCTTCAAGTAATCATATTTCTAGTGCCACAATAAGCATGGCTAAATTCTCTCCAATATTTACTGATCAACATATGGACATGTTCATATGAGTGTAATTGCCACAGCTGTTGGTGCTACCTGAACTATTGTCTGTTTAGTCTGATGGCCGCTGTCCACCATGTACACTTTTCCAGCCTTGAGGTAAACAAACCGCAGCATATTGTTGTCATGGTGACAGTCCCAAGCTCTGTGTCCTCCACCACACTGAACTGACATAAGCTGCTGGTTGTAGGAGACACTCCACACCACAAACTGAGACTGGCAAGGAATGGAAGAGGTGTTACAAAATGCTGACAATAATCATCATCCTCCTCATCATCATTATTATTATCATCATCATCATCATGAGATTTCTTACATCTTGCATCCAGGCAATATCCGCTCATGCAATATCAAGTCATTACTACCCAACAGGTCAAATTACTCTTTAACTTTTTCTACTCCATAGGAAGAACACTGAACCATTGTCAGTATACAGATGCCGATCACTTTCAGTTTATAGCCAGGTACTCATTTGACAGATAAGTAAAAGGAGGGAAAGGTGAACGAAATGCTCTCCAAAAGCATATGCAGAATGACTGTGATATGAACTGACCCCACCAACTTTAGATCCAGTGTGGCTGCATAGACATAGGTTCAACATATACCTGAGCAATAGTAGCTGTGACAAGCATCACAGAGAGGCATCTAATCTGATGACATAATGTGGCCTTTTATATTTAAATATGAATGCAAAACAACACATATTTAAATGCTGGATTGTGTCATATGTTATTAGTATGATGTTTTAGGGAAAAATAACCTATGTTACTAACATCACTATCCATCACAGTGATGACACTGGGATAGAAATTAATATTGTATCTCTTGCAACAAATTTGTCATGTTTGTCAAAAAGAGGTGAAAAAACATGTAATAATTATTTATGTGGAGATAATAACCAGACCAAGTCTGTGACCATGTTACAGATAAAATGATTCAGGTTTTGGAAAAGCCTAAAATATCCACCAATGCAGCCAGCATCATTATGAACTGGCTACATTCAGTTACAATGGTCAGAATCCCTACTCACTGAAAAGAATCCATAAAGCAGAAGGTCTCCATTGTACCATTCCAGGTGGTCAATCCACTCAAATCCCTTCACAATCTGTTGATGAAAATGACCCAGAAAACTGGATGCATTATAATGCTGAGATGTTCTTTGATTCACTTCCATAGAGAATAAAACATTTAAAGCAATGTGATAACAATTTGTTGCATATAAATACTACAAAAGCTACATGACATCTACAGGTGATGATGATGGTCATTGATAATGATGAATAACCTATAGTGGGCATGGAAAAACCTTCCATATGCTTAGCATGTGGCCAAGTGAAATGATGGACAGAGCTGGTGATTTTATTATTGGCATAATATTGAGAGGATCATGCTCACTGTACTAGTGAAACAACATTCTCAAGGACATTAGACAAGTAACACTGGCCCCTTCATAAGTTTGCCAAGCTCAGAAAAAGGTGAGGAATATATGAAAATGTATTGTCAATACCCAAAGATGTCGTACTTTGTTGCCATGCAGCTGTGACAATTTACCAGACACCACTTCCCATTTCCTGTAGAAGCCATCCCTGCCTGTGGTGTACACATTACCATCTCTAAAACAGACAAATGTCACGCCTGCTTTCCCATGCGCTCTGTCAAAACTCTGGGAGGGCTGAAAAAAAAACAACAGAAATATCATTTATTACTCATAATCTCTTTATTAATGAAACAACAACTACAATTGGATAACCTATATTTAAACACAGGATCACAAGATGGTAAAGCAGAAGGAACGTGTTTGAAAGGAAACACTGGATGCAGAAACACATGTAGAATGAGGGAAGCAATGTGGAGATATTCAAACAAATGACCTTTATGAGAGCATCAATTCCCTTGCGGTACCTTTAATTATAATTATTTCATTTTTCCATTACGGTGTGCTGTAACTTATAGAATCAGATTTTTTAAATGGCTTGAGTAATGATGTGTCATATTATCTAATGCTTTGGATGATGTAACCCCATATCCATATGAGATCATTAAGCACCAACCAACCTCTACTCCATGCTTGTCATCACATGCTTGTGACAACTGATAACAATGTACAGAGCCATTCTTGTCTCCACATACAAGTAGTGAGCCCGCTGTATCAGACCATTCCACAAAAGTAGGCACGAAGGTAGCACTTGTAATCCATCGGTGCTTGCTGGGAGGCAGATTTATTCTGTGGGAGACCACCATGGACACAGAGGTCTCCTCTATATCTGCATCTTGAACTGTATCTATTTTCAGTAATATCTGGAAAATCCAGTTAAGCACAAAATTTTAAAGTAGTGTCTTCAAACAGAAGCCTGAAATTCTCATAAATAAAGTAGAATAAATGCATTTATCACTCATATACTATCTGTCTCATTCTTGAGCTCTAACAGTGCTAGTCTGTAGACAGATAATTTTGTGTGCCCATTATACAAAGATGGAACAAGGACATGGACAAAAATCTGAACATTAGTGTGAGTTCTCAAACACAGCCCCTTTGTTAAATAAAGAGTACATGCATTTAACAACAGTAACATTATACCCTCAATCCAATTTAACCAGAGCCAGTACCATTTCTGGTTGTAAAGTCAGCATCAAAGTTATTAATTATCCAAGTAATGAAAACAATATTTGCAATGATCAAAATGGCATTTGTAAGGTATATCACATCAAATGATATCATTATGTGTTTCTTACCTAACAAAATGAGAACTCTATAGAAAGAAACTGACGTGTACCATCTCTATTTATAATTAAGCTATTTCATTTCTTACACAGAGTCCTTCAGAGCCTGATGCAACTATATAGGTGTTATCCAGCCATGCCAGAGACAGAACTTTGCCACTGAAAAGATTGCTTTCAATGTGTTGCAAATCACGGCTTCCCACTTCTGTAATGAGACAAATAAGATGACTATCTGTAACATCTGTTCAAGTTTATAAAATGAATTTTCACCCTCTTGAGGAACTGTCAAAGATCACGTAGAATGTGACGCTTATATATTCACAAAGCATGCCAATACTACCAACAGTGCTTCATATGTAGTAGTATGGTGTAGTGTGGCATCTAATTCAGGTAAGGCTGCTCTAGTGTTCGAAGTAGAAGAAAACTGAAAGAAAAGGCAAGTGAATCTGAAGAAGACAGACGAAAGAAGCCTAATAATTGTCAAGCCATTCACCATAAAGTTAAAATAAAGAAACTCCAATGACATGTATAATTAACCATCACAACCAACTCTTAAGATTGGACAGTCCATCAGATAGGACAGCAAAGAGTAGTGGTTTGAGCACAGGAAAGTCAGAGCCAATAATCAATCAGCCCACACCATATGCAAAACCAGAAAGTCTGGCCAAAAGCAAAAGAATGTCAAGAAAATACTGCAGACACAGAGTAATCCCCTCAACAGAGCCTGAAGGTCACCGCTGGATTTCAGATTCACCTTCCCACGGAGCAAAGCAGACAGAGATAATTATCATCAGTATGCCTTTACCTCTAAGTCTAATTATTCTCACAGCACCAGTCATACTCCCTAGTGCCACAGTCAGCTGGTCAGGGCAGGGGCTCACAACACTGTAGGACCTGAACTTGGGATCACAGACTATCTGGTTGAAGTATTGCTCAGTGACACTATATGAGAAGAGGCCTCTGCATATAAAAAAGCACACACAATAAGAACATTCTGATTTGGAGAAAGACAGGTAACTTTATTCTATACATACAAGAACAAAAGCCATAGCTCATGATAATGAACCGGATTCCAAATTCAAACTAGTGTGTATCACTTCAGCCTTGCAAAATCCCAAAACCAAACTATGGTATCTACAAATTCCCTGAAGAAGAGATGGAGAAGTAAGTGTGTGATGCTAATGCGCTTGAAATTATATTTTGACGATAAATCAGTCTGTGATTCTATGTATTCAGCAGTGACAGAGCTAATGGTTGTATTGAAATTATTTCATAGACAGCTATTTGACATTTCTGCTGCCATCAAATATAGCTTAATATTAGCAAGATTTATGGTCTCTCTTTGAGCTTCACTGCAGAATCAAACTAACAACTAGTTAAAGTACATGGATTTAGCATGCCCGTCTTAAATGCTCTTCTGTGAAAACAAATAAACGAGGCATACCTTAACCCTTATTGTCCCTAAAATCATTGTTATCACAAATATGTACACAATACCATAGTGAAAATAAAACATCTTTACCCTGAGTTCATCATGACCAGCACTGTGTCAAAGTCCAACAATTTGACACTTCTTGGAAAGTCATCCTGAATCTTCGAATTGAATGAAATTCATATAAAAGAATATAATTAAGACAACTGAATACATTTTATTGATCCACTAAGGAATCGCTGTTACTGTGCCAAACGGTGTTATTTATTTCACTCTTATAAAAATAACAATAAGTAAGTGTCCTTCACATAATACAAGATGTGGATGGCACGCCAGTTTTTCAGCTTTCAAAAACGCCACTCATTAATGCATTTTTTGAAAACAAATCACTATGTGCATATGCATATTAATGAAGCTATATCATAAGTTATATAAAGGACTCAAAACATCAGCAGGCTTGCCCGAAGCTCTTTTGCAACCATAAAAGTAACAATATTTGAGAAGATCTAGTACTTACCATGGTTAAATTATCAGGTATAGAAATGTTTCTTTGCAACATCTGTGTGGTTTTCTCTTGGATTTCCCACATTCGAATACTGGCATCTCCACCACCTGTCAACTGAAAATGTAGATCCACAAGTAATAAGATCACACATATCCTTCTGAACAAGACAGATGTATTCTTATATTTATTGAATAATCTCAGAAAAGCAAGTTAGGTCATTTAGAAATCTGCTTTGAACTAGATAACAGAGAATACATCAGACAGTGAATTACCATCATAAATGTAACCATGTATGGATACAGTGTGGCATGTGCTCACTTATGCATGCACACCCATATATTTACTTAGTTAAACACAGATCTTTGTGCACACAAGAAGCAGGAGTCTTAGGTCACTCAAAAGCACTTCTATTATAAAGAATTCCAAACTCCTCAGTCTAACTAGATTGTGTATGAAATTTTAACAACAGAATTTCACCCAACTCCTTGCAAAAAGCATCACAGACAAGCCAACACAAAAATAAGGGCAAATGAGAACATTTATGATCTCACCACAAACTTTTCATCTTCTGATATGGCCAAGCTCCAAATACTGCGACCCTAGAATCAGATATCCTGAATTATTGATAATATTTGAATGTTTTCAAATCAAAACACAGATTTGCATAAAACAGCCATCCACATTAATTTGTGCAATAACTTGATTACATATCTAGACTGTCTACTACTCAAAGTTTCATACAGGAGCTGAGGAAAGTCTTTTAGATAAACCAAATAACATTTTTAAAGGACTCTACTTTTGCAAAGATATTAGTTGTCTTTATGACATGCAAAGATATTAGTTGTCTTTATGACACACCACAGGCACTGGCCTTTCACATCCATTCTAAATTCTTCTCCTAGAGAAAGTAGTAAAAGAAAAAATAACTGTCATTATATTATTAGTTTACTAGCAATCAAGTTTTGACAGTCACACAATATTTTACAGAAGAAAGAATAAAAGTATGTGTAATGCTATTTTCAGCCTAATCTGGAATGATCTGCTAAGTCTATTTTAGAAACATACGTTCATGGGTCTCTGCTGTAAAAATGGTTTGAATATTAATTTATAACGATCTTAAAAGTTTCAGACTTGCATGAATTCCTTGCAAGACACTGAAGGACAAGCTTATGAGTGGCTGGATCAAAAACAGAATCAAGCCCACTGACCTTGTGACCTTTAAATTTGTGAGTGATGTGTCCAGCATAATCCCAGATGTAACAGGTTGCATCCTGTAAGAAAAGGGAGAGAAATCCAATTTTTAAAAGTGTCTATTTTGTACATGATGATGCTGCTAACTTTGAAGGGATTCTGTCTTTTCACATTCTCATTACTTTTGCAATTGTGTGATCACTTCAGTTTCAATAGTCAGTTATAATTAAAAAAAGCAGTTATAGCAGAAATACAGAGTAACTGTGATGTCACCTTGATCAAAGATCATGAATGGGGTCATACCTACCTCTCCAACACTTGCAAAGTAATTGGACTGGAGAGCTACATCCCAGACTCTAGCTGAATGACCATACAAGCAGAACATGAAGTCACTCTTTGCAGATATCCAGTCTTGAATAGAGGGCTTTGCCTGTTTTCCATTGGTAAAAGAAAGCTGCCACATGCGAATACTGCGATCATCTGATACTGAGCACAGTCTCTGGTGGTATGCATGGTAGTTGATTGAGAAGATGACGCCCTGAAGCACAGATCATGAGAATTCAATCAATGAACAAAATCGGCTGATTAACAAAATCTACCACAGAATTGTTCTTTTCAACACTGTGCCCTAATATGATTAGTGTCAATAAGACAGAGAACTGCACAAGCCAACCTGATGTTTTCACATGCTGCAGCATCCCTCATCTTGTATTTCTCTAAGAAAAATTCATAGCATGAAATTTCCACACTCTGTACACAGTCAGTAACAATCATTATGTCCAGCAATATGTATGCCTTTCATATAGAGGGTTACTTTTTTTTTCCCATGGCACTGCACTAAACTCAAACTGAACCCAGAAGGTCTGCAGATTTCGTAGACAATATCCCAGGACTCTCTGGCCTAGTGCTTGGTTTTGGCATAGGGACTGGGTTAGGGGTGGGGTTAAGAGAGAAAAGGCAACCTTGGGACAGTCACTGGTCAAAAATATTATAATCTTGAAACTTTCTCATATACATTTTCTCTTTTCTAACCCTCCCCCTATCCAAAGCCAAGCACTAATGATACAGTTCCAGGATACTGTCCATGAAAGAAGTCAGACAGTCAGATGTACTCAGTGCCGGTCAGGGAGTATAAATTTGCTTTATGTTAAGCCTTAGGTTCATGCATGGTTTAAGAGAGTATTATGGGACTCTCCCAAGGGCCTATGCTGATGGTTAGGGACAGAGGTAAAGTCTAAAAATTTCGTAAACAAAACTTGAGAAGCTGACACACCCTGAATTTACACATGCTGTTTAGTGGAAGAGTAGTTTATCATGCGCAATACAACTCTCTTTTGCTAAGGAATAGAACTCTGCAAGTTACCTTCAAGGACACAAGTTACACATTCAGTTTTAAAGTTTGGTCTAAGATTATCCATAAAATTACTCAAAGCATGGCATTCTACTACATGTCATTTTATTCTTGACAATTTATAGCACACTATTTTTCTGTCTCAAAGCCTGTAAAGCACAATATGTTGCAGATGAAATCTGATCTTTTATTTTTTTGTTCTGTTCATGATAGTAAACATCACTGTAAAGCACAATATGTTGCAGGTGAAAAACCTGATCTTTTATTTTTTTGTTCTGTTCATGATAGTAAACATCAACTCTTCAGCAAACAGCAATTCTAGTACTCAATATACCTTATGCCCAGAGAAAGTATGTATAACTTCAATAGGATTCTGCTCTTTCCGACAAGTCTTTGTCCTCTGGCATCCAACTGGCCAAAGCACCACCTTATTGAACACAGTGCCTGCTGCAAGCAGCAAGTTATCCCATGTGTCACCAATGAAGTGGGCACAGTAACTCAGTACAGTTAAGGACAAACAAGATTCATATTTTCTAATACAGGATTGCTTACTCCTAAAGACATATGAAGCTTGAAATTAAGGTAACATCCTGAAATTTCCATCCCAGATACTCAGTGAATATAACTTGGGACTTCATCATTGATGTGCAGAAAATTTAACTCTTCTATGTCTCTACAGACTTCAGCACCAGTTCACAAATTACATTTGTCACCTTGCATAATTCCTTATCAAAATGCACTTGCGCGGTACAATCAGTTGTGAATGTAGCACATACACAATAGTCATGTAGCTTTTGAATAACAGCACAATACTCCGGACCTGAGGTTGTTATCTTATCAAGACCTTAATGAGAGTAGATATGACTTTAGACTTTGCAACTAAAATCAAATATCATAAAATTAATAAAAAGGATACAGTATGCATTTCTCTGTACATTCCCTCTGAATGGATATTTCTGAAGACTGCCAGTTCCACTGTAAGACAGAGTTGTGTGCCAGTGCCAAGGCTATGCTTCCACAGGAAGGCTGAAGGGACAGTAAATGAACGTAAATGGACAGAGTATCTGAGAGCAGGTATCACAAAATTTTAATGAGTGAAACTCCACAGGCATTTAAATGATTTTTTGAGGCTAGGCAAGGTTCATAATAATACTATATGAAGATTAATCTCATTTAAGATCCAGCAGTATGCAACTGGGTTGTGTCTATTTATTGTTTTTAAGTTTCACATGTGCCCCAGTCAAATACAACCATATCATTATTCTACAATATCAACTTTATCAGTGCTCTACATCTTAAAATCTCATAAATGCTTGACCCAAAATGCTTGACTCCAATGGTGGGGCTGGAGGAGTGTGATAATTAAGGTCCTTGAAGGCAACAGTCACCTCATCAGAAAGCCACCGTGCATCCCATATCCAATCGTTGACTTCTACAATATCAGATGATATATGTAGGTCACTGCCATTCTCCAGTGTTACTAGCAAGATCACTCTAGCTTGCTTAGCTCCATACACACAAAGCAGTTGTCCCTCGGCATGTACTGAGCCTGCAATAAAAGTCAATGATCAATGTAAACCCTCCACCACTGGTGTTATAACACAGTCTTGCCAGCTATAAATGTCTATGATTAAACTGCATTTACCTGGACAGCGGATCTGGATTAAAGGAACAGGGATAGCTATCTGCTTCACAGCCTTAAAAATCCGCAATATTTTTTCATAAATTTTCAACCCCTTACACGTTTTCTTTGCCCAAGCGCTGCCGAGAAAATGCAGCTTGAAAGTCGCGATTTTCACACCGCGCGGGCCGCCATAACTGGTCGTCTGGTCAGCGCGGGAATAAGGCGTGACGTCATAAAGCGAGAGGCGAGCTAATACTCGTTGTGCGAAGAGAATTATCCACATGCAATAACTTTCCTTGGTGCTAAATTTTATGCCTTTTTTTATATATGATTATTAAGTCTTTGTTGAAGACTGTCAACAAGTGCCTGACTTTGATTGTAATGCTGTAATCTTAGAAAAAGGAGGATGAATATTGGCTAAAAGAAGCATCTGTCTGAGCACTGAGTGAGTCGCTTTATTAATGTATGCATAGCCTATGTATGGTTGTCTGGGCCGTTTTCCCCCTTGTATTCTTTAATGAGCTCTCATTGGTCTACGGTTCTGACATTCTCTATCATTTGCCTGACGGGCACATAGGTTGTTAAGATGTTGCACAGCAGGATAGGATTTGATTGACAGCTAACTATTGTCTCAGGCAGTGTTTTCTGCGCTTAGGGGCGGTGTTAGTTACATCACTAGTCATAAATCAGTGAACATGCGTCGAAGAGCCGGTCAAACAGCTGGCATATCGACGTGAAAATAGTTTGACACTCTTATGTTGGCCAGAGATGACCACGGGAATAATTTGGAGAATACTTGTGAAATCTTTGGAAAGAAATAATCGGTCCCCGCANCTGCGCTTAGGGGCGGTGTTAGTTACATCACTAGTCATAAATCAGTGAACATGCGTCGAAGAGCCGGTCAAACAGCTGGCATATCGACGTGAAAATAGTTTGACACTCTTATGTTGGCCAGAAATGACCACGGAAATAATTTGGAGAATACTGTACTTGTGAAATCTTTGGAAAGAAAGAACTGGTCTCCACGATCAAAGAGAAAAATGAAAAGGGCCATAGCAGTTTGAGTTAGCATGGATATGCCATGTTGAGCATAGCAACAGTTACGAGATGGGGAGGGGGAGGGAGGGGATAGATGGGTGGGCAAAATTGCAGGGGTGAAGCAAAGACGTTACATTTACAATGTTTTTGGGGTTGAGAGAGAGAGAGAGAGAGAGAGAGAGAGAGAGAGGTGGGGAATAGAAGCAATAAGAGAAAGTGAGAGCCTGAGTTGCTAAGGAAAAACAGCGAGAAGGCAGGTAGTGAACAGTGACTCCGGGGATAAAAGCGTCTTGGCTTCTCTCACTCACGCTCTTTCTCTCTCGCTCTCTCTCTCTCTCTCTCTCTCTCTCTCTCTCTCTCTCTCTCTATTAGCGTCTATATATTCTTTTTTGTTCTTACCCCATGTTTTTTCCTAGATTCTTATTCCACCACCCTATTGCTCCTTGCCTTATCCACGCCTCCCCCCCTCCCTCTTCATCCCTGGAATTGTGCCCACCCAACCCATACTAGGATATATACCTCATTCCCCTCACTGATAGTGAAGACCGATTGACCGATTCAATTTTTCAAAACTACAAAAGTTTTCACGGGTATTCTATAAAAACGATCCCGTGGTTATCTCTGACCAAAATAAGAATGTCAAAATAAATTTCACGTCGATGTGCCCCCTTTTCGATCTGCTCTTGTAAGCCTTTTGATTGATTTATGACTAGTGACACAACTAGTGCCGCTCCTAAGCACAGAAAGTTTGACTGTGGCGGCATCTAAATTATCTGAAAGTGCTCCTCAAGCAAACAATAATTTTATATTGTCAGAATCTTAGGCCAGTAAGCGCTCACTAAACTACACAGCAGACAACAAAACAAAGGTAGTGCAAACATTAATAAATAGGGTCAGACAGATGTTCCTTTTTCTCAAATATTTTATCCTCCCTTTTCTAAGGTTACAGCACTGCTATCAAAGTCAAGCAATTGTTCACACAGTTTAACAAAATACTTTTCTCAACGATAAATGAAAAAAAGGCATAATATTTAGAGCCAACGAAAGTTATTGTATGTGGATAATTCTCTTTGCATAATGACTACTACTAGCTTGCCTCTCGCTTTCTGACGTCAAGCCTTATTCCCGCGCTGACCGGACGACCAGTCATGGCGGCCCGCAGGGTGTGAAAATCCGGACTTTCAAGCTGCGTTTTCTCGGGAGCGCTTAGGCGAAGGAAGTGGGCAAGGGGTTGAAAATTTATGAAAAAATACTATGGATTTTTTAGGCTGTAAAGCAAATAGCTTCCCTTGTCCCTTTAAATTGCTTGCAGAGAACTTATAGAAACTAAACATCGCCAACACTGGGATAAATACCTAATGGAGAAAATTTCATCAGATACAGTCGACTCCGCTTAATCGCCCATCCTCGGGATCACGGAAAAAGTGGTCGATTAAGCGGAGCGGCGATTAAGCGGAGGAAGTAATTTCGGCCATATTTTTGGTAAGGAGATTAAATTTCTTTGATATCGATTAAATTTCTTTGATGTTGAGGTTTGATATCGTGCATTGACACCTTCTTGTCGCCAGACTCAGGACAAACTCAAGTTTGACGGTGTTGTAGCGCACAAAATTTTTGATCTCCGCGGTCTCTCTCATTGGCCACCTCACAGTAGCCCAGTAGACCATAAGGAGTAGGATGGCATGGTCGGGGTAGACCGTTCATCCACATGACACTTTCTCCGATCTAACCGAAATCCACCAGACAGGCGCAATCAAGCCGTGGGGGGGAGGAGACCATACCACGGCTTTCGGCGCATCAGCATTATCGGACGGGCGAAGGCGGTGATGCGTAGCGTGGGACGAAGGGGGACAAGGGGAGGGGGAGGTGGAGAGGAAGGGCTTATCACACCTATTTCGGGGTGGCAGTTGTCACTCAGTCAACCGGTCTACCATCCGTCGCATAGTTAAACCGTCTGTGTACCTTATTTGTTTGTCAACTGTAACCCTTCAACTGCTCATCTTTGAATTCATGGGCGCTGAAGAGTGGTCGATTATCCGGAGTGAGAGGCGATTATCCAGTGACTTTTATATAGAAAAAATTCCGTTCCCTGGGAAACGAGGCGATTAAGCGGAAAAGGCGATTAAGCGGAGGGCGATTAAGCGGAGTCGACTGTATTACCAACAACAAAAAGCTGCATTCACAGGCTTAGTGACATACAATGAATGATATGTGAATCTTACAAACTTTCCAATAGTGTAGCTTTATTAACCTAGACTTGTTTTATTTTCCACTATCCTTGCAAAATCTCTTCAACATTGCTTGATAGATTTTACCTTGCCTTATCCCATGTACAGAGGCTCCACTGAGAATCTGTTTCCGTGTGTGAAGTCTGCCAGTGCTAGGGTCAAACACAGATACTTCACAGCCACAACCTGAAAATGCAATAAACAATCATCAGAAAACTTTTCATTCTATCAAAAGAGGTACAAAGCTTTATACCACTGATGCTGATGCTGGCAAAGTTGTCCATACATTATTCAAAAGTAAAGGACTGAATTGGTTGTATGTAAGGGGTATCTTCCTTTCAAAATTGTATGGCTTCCTTTTCACGACAGTATTTCCTTTATCTTTAGTCACAAAGATACTCTCAAGTGTGAAAACAACGAATGTATTTTGGAGAGCAGTGATGTGCTTCTGAAGTTATCAGCCTCACTCCTTTGCACTCAAGCCAGATTAACACACGGATTGACACTACTTTTAAGTTGAATACATTCAGACAGTGACTGAGTAAGATGTAGAACCATGTTACTGATGAAAGGAGAGATAAATCTGCTTCTGTGACTGAAAGAACTCAGCCTTCAAATAATAATTCTTCAGCTGGGCATGTAACATTTCCAAAGACTTTATTCTACTTTCAGCAATAAAGGGAGAATAGAAAGCTGTTTCTCATATCAGCTTTTCCAAATGCACTACAAGACCACTCCCATGTAACAGGCCCAACATTCATTGGGATTTCAATTTCATTTAACAAGTGTGCAATATGTCTGGTTTATGTTAGCTGGTACTCAACCATAATAATTTAATATCCCCTATAAAGATAATTAACTTCACAGGACACTCTGAACTGTTTTTAGAGAGAAAGCATTTAGCATGTCAAATGACATCATGAATCTCTTCACTCAGTACACATGGTATAGGGTTCTTCAGATCTTCCGCGTGAACTTCAGATCGCTCTAAGTTCGATAACCGCCTATGTCATCAGTCGGAGGGCACCTGGCGAGGCTTGGGGGTCAAAGTGCATATCCATGCACAACTTTGGCCAAGGCTAGTGATCAGCTCTATGTGGAGCATGGAGAAAATGACGCTCTTGGCGCTAAAATTGTTTTAATGACCAAAATCTACTTCATCAAACTGTTCTTCTGTAGGGTATCCCCATGAAATCAAAGTAATCCATAGATCTATATCACTATGCCGGCTTCTTCGCTCGGGGAAGAGGGAAAGATCTGTGTAATCTTAGCATTAGAAGCTGGAATTCATGATCAGACCGACCTTGTTATTAAAAATTTTGTAATTATCATTTCATTAAATAAAGTTCTTGTATCAAATGCCCCTTGGTGCATGAAAAAAGTATATGTTATACTTATCAAGGACTTAAGAATTCACGCATATGATTTCATACCTAGTAAAGAGGTATACCTATTGATATAACTTAATATCTTGACTTCCCCTTCCTCCTCTCCCATGTGCAGCTGATTAATAGGTAATACTGATACTAACAGACATTATAAAACATATTCCCTTGAGAGTAGATAAAGGTTATCTCCTTATGTGTACATGTAGAGGAACCTCGATATTAAGTGTTGATTCATGTAATAAGTGTAACTTACCTCGGTATTAAGACTGAATTTCAACGGGCATGGACTCATTATCATTCTATCATTTCATTAATGAGGCACGTGTTAACAAGTATATCAAGTATATCTCAATAATAAGTACACCAAGGGCATGTTTTATATGGGATTTTATTGTAATATGTATGGGCATGACTATGCAGGTGTTTGAACGTGGCATACGTGTGTGTGTGTGTATATATATTTTAGAGTGCGTGTCTGTGTGTGTGTGTATTGGGATGTTTGTGGATTTGTGGATAGATGAATGTGTATGCGCTTCTGAGTGGTAATATATTATTGATAATTCTCTATGTCTACAGTCTAGATTAGGCAAGAACATCTGACATAACTATTGAAGTTTTCCCCAACTCATTTGCTCGTTCACTGATATTGCGCTGCATTGCACAGAATAACTACTAGCTGCTGCAACCATCAATCATAGACTTGATTTTTTTTTTGTTTGGTCAGCAGGAATTCTGTAAAATTCTGCTGATTTTAGCACCATTACCAAAAAGTTCTTGACTGCGTAGCACCATTATCAAAAAGTTCTTGACTGCATGGTCTTAAATTAGTGGTATTTCGGAAATTTCTAAAGTTTCGGAAAAAGGAGATAAAAATACTCTCTCCAGATCTTGACAATGTTATTTCCTATGTTCAAGTGGCAAGTACTCTAAGCGCAATGCTTGTTCCAAGGCATTGGTTGAACAAACTTCTAGGTTACGCCTAGCAGCCTAATCAGTAATACTAGTAGTAGTAACAGTCAACATCGAAGGCAGCACAAATCTGACCTTTCACCCATGAATGAAGGTAACAGTCAGCCGCCAGTTCAGACGGCGCGGCTTAAAATAGATCGCTTGGGGGACTCAGTTTCAGCGAGCAGCGTTCTGAAGCACCCTATACCAACATTTATCACCTGTCCGCAGTGCACTGGCTAGACAGCTTGGCCGCTTGGCTAGAATTTATAGAACATACTGATGTAATTGCCACCATACAGCCATTTAGCCAATGAGCAGTGAGTGCAAGAATTCGGATTTGGCAATGGCATTTATGTATCCCTGTGAGTTGTCCGGGGTAGACAGAGGCATTAGATCATGTTGACAGACATTTGAAAGACTGTTTCATTAGAATAATAGGGTATCGTCTGATTTAACATGGTCTGTAGACTGTAGGATTATTCAGCTTTTCTTCAGTCAGTGTCACACAACTTACCGCTCACAACTCGTTGTGAGCAGACCACCAGTGCTGTGATAGGTCCAAGGTGGCATTCAAGCTTTGCAACGACTTGTGCCATTAAGAAATAACTCTTATGTACATCAAACGAGCATGTGGCAGGGATTGTTGTAAAGCACAACAGTAATGGTCTTCTATCTTAGCATGTAACTAAAAGAGTGAAATGTGAAACTGAAAGTAGGAATATAGACAGGGCCGGAAGCACATGCAGCTCCTTATTGCCAGTTTTTCTACAGTTTTTTGTTGTTGTTGTTGTTGTTTTGCTTGGGGCACGATGCGATAGCTAAGCTAGTTCCTATGACATCGATTTTGAACATTCGTACCGCATTGTTCAAACTCTACAGTCTCGAAGTTTGTCACAGATCTAAAAATTTTCCAAGACACTCCATTAAGATTTTACATTATATAAAAATCATGTTATGATCTCCCTCTTTCAAGGCTTTATGGCCGAAACTTGAATGCCCTACAGCACCATTAGCGTCATAAAGAAATGATGCGGTCCCCACCCACAATAATACAAGGTCCATCATTTCTTTTTGTCCTTTTTTTCTTTTTCTTCCCTATTTGCTTTTCTTTCACCGTCTGGTTCTCTTCTTTCCCTTTTCTCTATCTCGGCCTAAAATTGCCCATTCATGAGGGCTGGCAACCAGGAGCAGCACTTTCAGAACTTTCTTGCTCCATCTTGTCCCACTGCCGTTATAATATGTCCCAAAAATCCTACGCGCAAATTCCCGAGGATAGAGAGCCACTGTTGACATAATTATTTAGGAGGCAGAAGTAAGTTACGTGAAAGGCAACTTGGCAGGATACTTGAAGAAAACAACGAACCCAAAGGACTACGAAGTATTTCCGTTCCCGAAACTTTCCTCTAGGTTGCCACTTTTGGTAATTTTTCACCAGATCCGGTGAAATCCTACAGACCATATTATGATATGATACCCTATTATTCCAATAAAACAGTCTTTCATGCGTCTGTCATTATGATATAACGCCTCTGCCGGCCCCAGACAACCCACAGGGTTACATTAACCAAAGTCTGAATTGTTACACCTACTGCGAGCGTGGCGGCCATACGCTTGCGTCAAATACGTTCTAGCCACATGGCAAAGCTATCTAGCCAGTGCTCTGTGAACGGGTGATAGTATGTTGGTGTGAATGTTTTAATTCCTCTGTGAACTGTAGATATGTCAGATAGAATCACGCTGAGGCAATAAAAATACAGTACACTTTATCTGGCTTACACTGTCAGACTTTACGTTTGAATTTGGATGACCAGAACCTTAATTAGAGGCTGAATAATACATTGTCAGATAGAGGTGTCTATAGCTGCTGGAACTTAAGTGACGTCATCGTTTTTGTCACAAGCCCCTGCTGATCGGGGAAGGGGAATAATTCTAGACGTAGGGGCCAAACCCGGTAATTCTAACTCTCCTTAATGTGTCATATTACATACGCGCGTGGTAACAGAACGGTGCTCTTTCTTCGCAAAATTGACTCGGTAGGCGCCATAGATCATTTTCAGAGAGAAAAAGTATTGGAAAACGGAAAATTATTTTTTTGATGTGCATGTCTTGCTGAGAAATTTATGAAAATTTAATGGTCTAGAGAGAGGGGAGGCCAAATTAAAAAAAAAAGTCTGTCCGTCATTACATGTTGCAAAACTAACTGAAAAAGAAAGGAATCCTAAGTAAAAAATAAAAAGTGATAGATATTGGCTTAGGGCTACGAAAAAGCCTCTGGGTTGGTGAGCAACTTGTCAACCTTGCAATTCAGGTCGCACTTTGGCGCATTCCTTGTGTATGGGCTTATTAGAAAACCTATCTTTAGAATTCAGGAAGGGAGGTCACAAGGAGAGTGGGAGGCGTTTCATATTATGCAACTGGATATTTATTTGAAGGTCTGAATGGTTCATTCCTGCCTGAAGGAATCCAAGATAATTTATCATTACTGAAACATGAACAAACTGAAGTGCCTTAGAAGAGAAAAACAACAACAACACCATAAGCCACTAAGAATGCTTCATAGTGATAATCAATATCAAGGTTTTGTGGTTTTTAGCCATGGGATAAGTGAATTCAATTATAAATTTTCATGGTACCAGTATCGGTGGTTTAGCTATATTATTATTTTATGAACATTCCATACGTCTACATTTTATGGAGAAAAGCTGGGTTCACTTTTTTGTGTGTCATCACATACTACATATTGTGTCATGATCTCGAAGATTACATAATAGTTTCTTTTCATCAGATTTAAACTAGTTTCAAACATATGCTACACCTTTTGCATGCAGATTCATTTCACGAACAATATAATGGTTGACTTAAGTTTTAGGCTTATATCAGAAACATACAATGTCTGTTTATCTGTCTTACTAAACTTCACTCTGCTTTCTTGGGGGGAAAATGTATTTTGCATATTTTAAATACTTTTGGTAAACAACATCAAAGAATCTTAATTTTGTTTCGAAAATGGTATGTTGTGTTAATTACCTCAGTTTCTGTTTGATGCGTAAATAAAGTGAAACTTAGACATCGGATGAAATTGAATGCCATCTACTGAAATTTTGGCACCAATCTGGTAAAAAAGCAAAATCTAAAGTGGCAATCCCACTTTGCTTTTTACTTCGCAATAACCGGTCAAACATGGACGACTGGGGTAAGAACATGTGGTAATCGTGGCATATTTAACGTGTTATTTGCCATAATGATTGTTGTTACCTTAGAGATTAAATTTTCCATACTTCATAACGACTTTATTCATTTCAGAGAAAGAAGATTTTGAGCCTACCATACCACCTGGTGTGTCAGCGTCTGACAAATGGGAAGGGGAAGATGAGGATGACGAAGTCAAGGTATCTATTTTCGATAATTCATTCTAGCAGAAGGTTTGTGTCCTGGACATCAGATGATGTTCGGTGTATGAGGACCTAGATCTAGGTTTTCCGTTTGCCTATTTTCAGTGGGGAAAGACTTTGATGTGTCTATCATACCACTTACACATATGAATAAACGGAGTGGTTATCCGCACAATTGTACGAATAACTCACACTGGTTATCCGAACAATATTGTACGTACAACCGGAGTGGTTATCCGCACAATTGTACTAATAACTCACACTGGTTATCCGAACAATAATAATATTGTACGTACAAATGCTGCACAATTGTACGATTAACCATTGCTGTTTATTCGCACAACTATTTTCTTTAAACAGCGCAGTTTGACGCAAAATGATAA
>JAWQUT010000007.1:2452946-2475054 GCA_033807755.1 Ellobium chinense | reverse complement strand
TCATTTCCTTTTGCATCAAAATACACTTTTTGAGACAGGTATCATGAAAAAAACATCAGGATTCGATAAAGGACATGTTGCTGTTTAAAAAACTACCTTAAACTCATTTTACACAATTTTACCCAATTTTACCCCTACAGGGTGCCGCACTTGCCCTTAATAGCCTAAAATTTAAAGACAAAGTTGAAAGGGCAAGGCAGAGGCTAGGTGGGGTCATTATTCTGATTAGTCATAGACCAAGTTTAGTCAGTGGCATTGATTGGAAATCTTCCTATGTCTTTAAATTATTAAGTTCAAAACAAAACATGAATTTGTCATTTTATCATCACTTTGATAGAAGATACACTTGCGGCATTCTCTAACAACCGCGCCGATTGACGATTCATTCGATATGATTTTTTAGACTATATCATATATAGCATTTCATCGATATTGAGTACTTCTGATTACCAAAACATGGCTTGTTGTGTCATTTGAAGGCAAAGATTTGCAGGTGGTGTATGCTATGCTGCTCACCACACAGTCAAACCAGGCCCCCACAGCTAGCTAGTCCTATCTTTGTCCCTCGCAGGCCCGCGCATGGCACGAGCCGAATGTCTTCGTTTTGCTTCCCGTTTCCCGCTGGCTCATCTCTCCGCTACCCGTCCCCATCGCTTTGTGACAAACAGTAGTACCAGACATCGCTAGTTCCAAGTGCTGTCCGCTGGACCACAGGCGATCCTGACTTTCTTAATGATAAAACAATGGTGGCAGTACGCATCTAAGTTCCTGAAATGCAATTCATTTAGTCATCCACCCCAGTCACCCAATATATCACTTCAACGACAGCACCGCCGATCTTCACGCATCTTTCCAGGGAATGCAATTCTTAGTCATCCGCCCTAGTCATCCTATATTACTCCTAGCTATCAGAGCCCTTAAATTAGAGTAAGGTATTAGTCCAACGACAGTACTGCCGATCTTCACGCAACTTTACCTTAACTTTTCCTTTCCAAAAAAACCAAGCCCCATTTTTTTTCTATTGTTGCCCGCAAAAGAAAAACCCTTTTCTCTCTTTCAGACACTACTGTTACCCAGGAATTTTTCATTTTGTCTCCCTATATATTACTCCAACGACAGCACTGATCTCAGAAAAACAATGACTTTTACATAGCGCGGAAAGAGCAAAATCATAGCTGTCGGTGCCATCGTTAGAGTAATGGGTTAGTCTAACGACAGCACTGTCGATCTTCATGCATCTTTACCTTAACTTTTCCCCCCCAAAAAAAACCAAGCCCCATTTTTTTATTATTGTTGTGCCCAAAAGAAAAGCCCTTTTCTCTTTTTCAGACACTACTGTTACCCGGGAAATTTTCATTTCGTCTCCCTATATATTACTCCAAAGACAGCAACAATCTCAGAAAAAACAATGGCTTTTTAATAGAGCGAAGAGAGCAAAATCTTGGATATCGGTGCCGTTGTTAGAGTAATGGGTTAGTCCAATGACAGCACCGATCACAGAAAAACAAAGACTTTTTAATTGAGCAAAGAGAGCAAAACCTTAGCTATCAGTGCTGTTGTTGGAGTAATGTACAAGACGGTCAGACATTCAGGACCGTGCGCTGCGGGGAGGCGAGGCGTACATATGACTAAATGAATTGCATCGATCGATAAAGACACTAGAGCACACGAGCCGAAGGGGGAGGCAGGGCGTAGTACATGGTTACAAGTACTAGTATCGAAAGTAAATATCGAACAAATAATTATATAAATGATTATATTGCAATCAATATTTTCAACTAAATCGGTGCGGTTGTTAGAGAAAGCCACACTTGCCTTCGACATGAATAGATAATGACAGACTAGTCTACATCAGTACATGACATAATTTAGACTTAAAAAGATCGATTTCTAGATAAAGTACGCTTACACAGTGAAATTGGAACTAGAATGCTGTAGAGACAGTGCTGAGACTAAACCCCACAAAGAAAAAAAAGTAAGAAGAACAAAAGCAGTTTAAAGGAAAGATATTCAGATTGTAATGAAAGCAAAATATTATTATTATAATATAATATATCTTGGCCCACTGATGTTTATGAGCTTAACAGCTATGACAACTCACCACCATATGAATTCCAGTTATTTTGAAAACATTTCAAGGAAGTGGCCGTGAGGGCATCCATTTGTGGGAGATTGCAAGGGAGCTCTGTGCCTCAAGCATGATATGTGACTAGGCAGATCCAGTGTATTGTTTACACTAACACTTGCATCAAGTTACACTCCCATTTGTTAGAATTGCTGTCACCTTGTTGTGGTGTACAAGTGTTTGATGTTGTAAAACAACACAAGATGCCTGCACTTACATGGGGGGTAATGAATCAGTGAAAGTAAGGGATTGTGGCTCAGAAGAATTTGTGGTTATGTAACCACAAGGAACATAACGGTAGTTCCAGCAGTACTTCTGGTATTTACGAAAAGAATCTGTTATTATACATAGCAGTCTAGCTGGTAAAATTAAGGTTTGTTTCCATCAGAGCAAGAGGCCATTAGGCAGTGAATGATTCTCTTTGTGAAAATAAACATATGATTAAAAGTTTGACATAACTAACTCAGATTCAGATCCAGCAGAGACTTAATTTAAATGTTTGAAATCAATAAGTTTACAGTGTCCGTGACATTGTTCAGTGCTCTTTGATGATTGACACTAATTTTTCACTCATCCAGCACATATTGTTAGGACCAGGAGAATTAACTAGGAACTGTGAGAGACTTCCACTATCTAAAGCACGGAATGTGATGACATGGCAATTGATATAGATTTTGTTACTGATATGACATACCAGTTCTGAAGTTCATAATCATATTAGTAATATTACCCACAAAAACCCACATTGCATATAAGTTATTTATCATCAGATGTAATCATAAAATTCATATGGGCTACCAGACAAGTAGACTTAAATAAGCACATGTCATTTTAGAGAAAATATCCAGCAAATATCCAATGACAGCACTGAAAACACATTCTTTTACACTTGGCACTGGTTGTAATCAACAAATAAAAGCGGGGTCTGTGATGGCCAATACAGTATTGTCAGACTGAATGGTTCAGCAAGCTTACATAATAAATACTGTCATATTATTTAGATTGACATTTTCTGATGTTTGAGAAAAATATTGTGTTTTTAACCCTCGTGATGTGGTGATAGTATACGTGGTACTACCATGCACTCACTTCCGTTCAGCGCGGCAATAGTATATATATGCATCTTTCAACCAACTCTACCTGCGGCAATCGTATTTATGCAGCTGTGTTTCCTGGCAACGGGTGCTAACCGTCAGGCAGTATGCACTGATCAGCTATAACATTGGTAATACTAGGTCACAGCCAGCGAGCTGCATTGCGCGTGGTCAGCTAGCGCTACTAGTGTTAAATGAAGTGTCTGAAATGTTATGCCTTATTGAAAATGGATCATATGCCAGTATAGTCATAATATGCTTATCATCCATCTTGGGCAGTATTAAAAGATTGTCCCAGGGTCATGATGGTTGTTTCCTCCTTTATAAGCACAATCACTGCCTCCAAGTCTGTCTCTAAACCTGCCCCTTAACTTGTGTCGATAACTACAAAACACATCTTGGATGGGTCTCTCCCCCAAGTCTTACATGCATGCATGAGTAGGCACATCTGTAAGAACTAACTCCGATAGAATGATAGTATTGTGTGAACATGTAACTTTTTATAATCTAGATCTTATTCACGTTTTTGCCAGGCCACTATTTTCTAAAAGTACTATTTCTTACTATAAAGAAAAATCGCGTCCAACAACTCAAAACTAACGCCGATTTAATGAATGGGAGTTTAGGAAGAGTTGTGGTTACTTATGAGTACTAAAACGTTTCAAACCAGACCTGTAGTAGTGAAACAAAAGAAGACTTTGATTGGAAAGAATTAAGACTTAATTTGTTTCAATATGGTCGTTTGTAAATAATAAAATTTCACAAATTTTTTTTTTAGGACAACTGGGAGGATGAGGAAGAGGAAAAGAAGCAAGAGGAAGGTGATCAACCTAAAACAACAGGTGAGAAGTTCAAGTAGCCTTTCAGGAATGTTATTTAATGTTGGAACAGCTGAGTTACAGATCAAGGCATTATCCAAAACATGAATCCTGGCAAGTAGTGCTACAGCATGTTTTGAAAGTCTTAAACTTAAAGGCGTTTTGGATAAAACTGATGCCAATAAATAAGCTTTGTAAGGACTCCTTACTTAGGACTCGATGGCGGAAGGCAAGAAACTGGAATAACTTGCCATTTGCTTTCATTAGATTTAGATGTAAATGTTTCCATTATCGAAAAATGCCTTTGAAGTTAATGTAATATGCTTTTTTCGTGGTTGGGGTTCGCTGTTACATACATGCAGAAATCAATATTTGAGCTTCAAATGTAAGATATTTCCTTGTCTTAATCATGGGGTCTGTTCACCCAAGGCCTGTTCATGTGATTGCTTTTTGTCAGGCTTTAATTTACAAATACAATCGAATCCGCTTAACTCCAGTTCGCTGGGACCACCCCAATGAGTTTGAGCAATCAGAATTCGGCTAACGATTTTCAAGGCGTGTTTACCATATGCGAGCGAGCGAGCACCCTGGGGAGGTCACAAGGGCAATTCAACAGAGGAGGTAACTAAAGAACGCATTTTGGGGAAGTACAGTGGAACTCGCTTAAGCGGGACGGCTCCGTTCCCGACGAATCGTCCCGCTTAGGCGGACTATCCATTATAAAGTGATTTCTTAGCTAGTTTGTGCGTTTCTTTCAAGTTAAGGGATATCATTACTTGTTGATAGTGAGGTGTGACAACGGAGTCAGATTTAAATTGTTTCTGTAATGTTTAAAATATATTTATTGCAGTCTAACTGCATTTTCAGTAGACTTGCAGAGCATATTATTGGTCATTCTTTGCGGGGAACGGGATTTTTGGTTGGCTTCAAAGAAGCACCTAAGCCTTCTCACCACTCTCCTTTGAAAATTAAAAAAACAATTTCTTTTAAAGACCGGGACATGTCTACATAGAGGGAAAGAAATAATACATGTTAAAATAAAACTGGAGAGAATATGAAAGGTCTAACATCTCTGAAGTCGAGATGTTCGCCGTCCCCCATTCAAGTGATCAAAAATAATTTGGGATCAAATTTACATGATCGTAAACACCAGCAAAGATAAGCGTCACACTTCTCGCTCCACATCTGGCCAGAGCGCGACGCGAGCGGCGTGTGTCGAAAAGCCTTTACGCAACACGAATGATGGTCATGCCTTTGTCAACGACACCCTGGCTGAGTGTTGTGCAATAGCGCAGGTAAGGCTCGTAAGTGTCGATCACTGCCTAAGCTGAAGAAAGGATACAGTGTGGCTGACAAGGGGCGGGGCTTACTTAATCTTGATTCGTTAATGCTTGCGCGGGTTAAATGACCAGCGGCTAGGATGTCCGCTCTGATTCGTCCATGCGTGCGCAGAAGGGTCAACTGCCTGACAGAAGGCTGTGGGGAGGTAGTGTCAATCACTTCTCACGTAACGTAAAGGGGGGTAATCAGGGCCGTCGGTACAAGCTTCTTTGTAGGTCTCAGGTTTTCAGCTGATGGGCAAAGGTAAACGAGCACTAAGACACAGTACGCTAGTGACAATTTGCAGCATTCCTGTCAAAAACAGCGTGTATATTACGGAAATCTGGCTTCAAGTCGTCTCGCTTAAGCGGGTTGCCGTCCCGCTCACACGTATAGATTTAAATAGCAAAAATTCCGTTCCCCAGGCATTCGTCTCACTTAAGCGGGCGTCCCGCTCACGCGTGTCCCGCTTAAGCGGGTTCCACTGTATTTTAAATGGGATTATTTACCTTTAAGAAATGCTTTGAGTAGGGTTCCCCATAACTAGTCTAGTGTAATGCAAATCCACTCGTTTGATTGTGGCTTGTCTAAACCAGATGAGAAGGCCTTCATCAACGTCTTCAGCTTTGCTGAGTCGAATCCTCTTCCTTTTTAGATCAGGGGGCCGCCGCTTTTTCCATTTGTTCCTGATTTTTCAAGATCGTAGAAAGCGTGCTAGAGGGAATGCCAATACTTCTCAGCTATAGCCTTCTTAGACATCGTTCCTCTGTCGATTTCCTGGAGCATGCTTTGTTAATCTTCGACTCAGTGGAAAGAGTCTCTCTTCACGGGATTAGAGAAAGCCATCATTTAAGAGGACAAATTCAAGTTGAAAATGATAAAGGTGAACCAAATGTACGCTAGCGAGCAAGCGAGAACACCGGGGAGGTCACGAGAGCAGCCTCTTGTTTACCTGTATACTGTCACGGTGCATTGGGCAAGATGCGTTAAGCTTGATTATCGATCGATTTTTCGAGCCCGCGCGCATTCTCTTCCCCCTACTGTCTTATCAGCGGTGGTGAAATACACACGCCCTATATGTCCCCTACACACGCCTGTACCGCACACGGGAAGGACACCGGAGGTGATTTTGCCTCTGTGATAGCGCGGGCAATTGGAGTAATCAGAAATAGGCGTTAATTACTTCTTGTTATGCAAAGGCAATTAATAGATGCAAAGAAGGGAAAAAAACTATTATTTCTTTTCCTTTCGACTAATAAGAAATTGGAGGCATCCGATTTCGACATATTTTTACATGGACTTGAGTATGCATCTCTAGTAAAATCACAGGTACAGATATTTTTCACTGGTTCTGATTTCATTCATGTTACCATTTTCTTTGAAAGCAATTTCTAAGAATTCTTATCCATAGGGTGCCTAGAAGCACAGCTGCAGGCAAGGCTCTTCCTTGTATCATTCAGGGCTTGAAATTCTAAGCCAACCTAACTGCCGAAAATACCAATGCTAAGCCACAGTTCAACAAAAGAATAGCATATTGTCATGCTCATTCCACATTTGCCGAAGACATTTTTTGAGAAATTGAGCACTAATGCTATTGCTCAAAGGAAAACAGTTAGGCAGATGTGGTTTAGCTTGTAAAATTGGGATATGATAAGTCAGAACTCTACCTGTTTTAAAGGGGAAAAAAAGATAAAGGAAAGATAGTAATATGAACAACTCGCAAATATGGAATAAGTGTGATGACATGAGAGCCTAGATCATGACATAATCCCATAATACAATAGAGAGCAGTTAAAATAAAGATGGTTAAGGCCCAAAGTATTGCGTAAATGAAAGGAAACTAGGTCTCCCATTTATTTTTCCCTTTTTATGCATTTTGCTTTCTTTCCAAACTGAAACATAGTCTTTGGTCCACCGGATTTCATTTTTGAACTTTGTCTACTGTATTGCATTTTAGTAGTTATAGCTTAGGTATGCTGACACATCCTCCACTTCAAAGAAAACAAAAATTTGCTGTTTTCTTAGTGACAGGCTCACCACAGGTGTACTTTGCAGACTAATTTCTTAAGGATATACTGTAGTTAAAGATTTACATCTTGATTGGTCATATTGCAGTGCCTGAATTTTTAAGTTTGGCCATTAATACAAGTCCTATTCACTAATTATCGGTCAACTGTTCACAAGCTGAAGTTAGCTATCATTAGCCTATAATAATGACTGATTGTGAATAACAATTAACATTTAGGAAAGTTGAACATAACATTGTTACTGTTATTCCTCTTTTCATGTAGTTTCATTTTCACTTTTAAAATAGCATACCAGCGGCCAAAAAAGAAACCATTGGCTGAGAGGATAGCAGAGAAAAGCAAAGCTAAACAACAGCAAGATGAGGAGAAAGCACCGGTAAGCTGAATGACATTTGTCATCTTACAGTCTCAATACTGCACACCATCACAGTTCCTCAAGTTCCCTCACATCTAGCAATAGTAGGATATAAACGTTTCGGTAAATTTTAAAGCAAGTTTTTTGAGTGGTTTGCCAGCCATGGTACTGTAATGAGGATAACTTTTAAATCACCACTGACTGCTTAGGCCTGTACATTCAACCCAGCAACTACAGGTGAAATGTGTAAATTGATAACATCCACAATGCTCACATAAGGATGAGCCTGTGTTACATGGTGTGCTTTGTTAAAGGCTTCAGTAAGACAATAATAAGTTCGGCAAACAATATTCTTGAGTGCTTCAGAGGTTATGTTATTCATAGTGATGTTATGGTGTTTGGTCACTTCCTTTGCTCACACTTTTTGTCTCATTATTTTATTTAAATAAGTATTGCTCCAAAATCCAGTGTACAAGAGTGGAAATTTTTATACTGAAAGCTCCATCTGTCTTCAGGTATTTAGACTTCCTTGACTTTATTAAAGAACAAGCTCTGCATCAAATATGCAAGATTTTTGAAATGTAAACCTGCAGTACTGCACTTCCAGTTACAGCAAGATATAGAAAATTCGCCTGTCAGTATAGGTCTGTTTTTACTACTGTATCTGTTGTTGCCAATAGCTCTAGTATGGATATCACTCTAAGGCCTGGCTCTTTGTTGACAAGATAGTTCCTTTGGTGATTACATAAATTTCAAAATCTTTAACAGAGTGTACCAAAATAATGAGTTTCAGCTCTTTTTTTTTTGTTTGTTTGTTTTTGTGTGTTTCACATAGGAAAGGAAGGAATTGACTTCAGAGGAAAAATTAGCAGAGAAGATTCGATTACAGAAAATTCAAGAGGAAGCAGACCTGAAATTAGCAAGAGGACTCTTCGGTTAGTAGTATGGTAACTTTTAACTGCATGTTTTCATGTTATTGTTGGTTGTTTTTACATTTTATATTCAGAATATTGACATGAACAAGTGTTTTACCTGGTAAAAACTGACAGGAAGAGATTTAGTCTTTCAAAAATGAAGTGAAGTTGTTTTTGTTCTCATAGGGCAAATCAAAACATTTGATAAGGTCTCTGAAAGCATTGACAGAAGTATAGCTAATTGCTCTAAAAATAAATGAAAGTCAGTGGTCTCATATTGTACCTGTCTGAATAATGCTAAAAGTAATACAAATATTCTTGCCAGGTTTAGGTGACGGCCATGGTGGAGGCATAGACAGCATGTACCCTGAAACAAAAGAACAGTTTGACCAGTTTGGAGACGCGCTAAAGGCAAAAATTACATTTTTCGAGGTGGGTGTCATGATTGTGCAAAGCAGTCTTGTATTGTATCTCCACCTTGTGCTTTTGCCAGGTTACATTTCCGTGTTCCTTTTTTGTTTTATTTTGAATTACAATTTAAAGCATATATTATAGATACATGTTGTGATTAAGTATAGCAAAATGGCCAAATGGTTCCCATATTGGACTGAAAATCCAAGGCACATGTATTGAAGCTGTTGTATGAGTGACGGATCTAGAGGTCAGTGCTTGTAAACTGGTAGCAGCATTTTACTCTCTTTGGGACTTGAAGAAGTTTCTAGGTTGGGCTTGTTGAAATATGAAGTTGTATGTGAAAGCATTGCGAGTCTTTGTGGTTATTAGTACACACAAACATCCTTCTTATGAAATTCACAGGTCCAGCCAAAATATTTAATGTTATAAGTATTAAGGATATTTCATACTGTTCATGGTGAAGAAGAACGACAGAAGTAGCAACATTGGTCATATGTATGGTACTGTTAACAGAGATTGAATGGGGTGGCAGGAGTGTGCAAAGAGAGAGCAGAGAAAAAGAAAGCTCTGCTGTTATCAGTATCAGCATTGAAGCAAGTTATTTGGGGGTCTCATTGTGCTGCAGATGTTACTTCAAGGGAAAAAACTGAGGTTTAATCCACAGAACTGAGCAATAGGGTGCATGCACTTGCTTTCCGGATTAATGCCAGGATCATTTTATAATTGGTGTAATGAAATATATTAGATCAGGATTTTCAGAGTGTTTCATAATGGTGCTAGTTTTGTATTAAGGGTTCTCAGGAAAATGTGTTCATTGTATTAAGTAATTACTGCCTTGAATATTGTAATTTTACTTGCACTCAAGAGGAAATCACTCTTACTTGTAAACATATCAGTGAAATAGCAAGCAAAAAAATACTCACAAATTTTATGCATTTTAATGCAGCGATGCTTTTGCATACCATATTCAGTAAATACATTGTGATCTAGGGTATTGAACAGTATGGGTCTCATGATATATGAGAGGGTCAGCATGATGCCTAGTTCTGAGATGGATGATATACCTATAACCAAATGGTGTAATGTTGTTAAATATAAAATATGACAACTACTTTCAGTGTAATTTTACTTTGCAACATGGAAGCCTTTTCAACATTAAACTGAGGAAGGCACATAGAGTTGTCCTGAGGTAGTGTTAAAGAAATTTTCTTTGCATATGTGGCATTTGATTCCCATGTTCAACATGGTAAGACTGTGCAACTGTTCATATACTTATTATCATTTAATGTGTTGATAATTTTGTTTTTGTTTCTCTTTCCACAGAATAGCAAACTGTATTCAGCATTTGTAGAAAAATTAATTCATGAAGTCTCTTTAACCTGTAAGTACACTGGTTCTGTTGTTTTATAGTTTGCATGATTGGTGGTAGACTGCTATAAATATTGCGGTGTTAAAATTAATCCTAGTAGTGGCAGAGGTTTTTTCCTAAGTGGCAAGGTATATTTTGCTTAAAATGATAGGTGGTAGTAAAAAATTCATTAAAAATTCAATTTTAGTTATAAAGGTACAAAATTATATATCATTAGAAAGGTAATTGGACAGACAACTTGAAAAAACAATTTATGAAAGCATATGTTATATTTTTTTGGGTCACGTCTTTGAAAAATAAAAATGGTTGCTGATGACGCAAAAAATTATTTTCAGGAGGTGCACAGAAATCCAAGTATTTTTGGAGTATTTGCAGTTTGAACACAACAATGCACAAATCTATTATCTTTCCAAAAATGTATAGTTTTGCTTATATATTTCGACGTATATTTTTTCTGTGGTCATTTCTTTGACCAACAGTATGGTTATGATTGGTAACAAAAAAAAATACAAAATCAACTGAAATGTCACAAAAATGTTGCTCCAGCGAAGAAAACAAGCTTTGACAAGCTCTCCAATGTAAGAACATCACTTCTAGTCCAAATAAGGGACTAGGGGAAATAACTCAAAAAAAGGGACGGCGATATAGCCGATCTAATCGGCGTTGCCACTTGCTCACATGGTTTGTAGCTGATTTAATCGGCAATTGCCACTATTAGGGTTAAAGAGATTCTCAAAAAATGAAAAAAAAACATTTCTGTAAAGGAAATTTTGTCATCTAAATTCTGTTTCTTAGTAAGTTCTATGCGCCTTACCTTCAGTTTAACACTTCATGTAGAATTTCAAGAAATTTTTGCATGCTCATGTAGCGTCACTGTATGCTGGCTGCATAGCAGCATCACTGCATGCTGGCTGCATAGCAGCATCACTGCATGGTGTATAGTAGCATCACTGCATGGTGCATATTAAATCAGGCATGGAACATGTTTCGTCATTGTCAGTTGTTTTTTTTTTTTGTCTAACAAATTATAGTTTCGATAGCATTTCTGATGATGCTTCGCTCTTCGCAAGTTCCTCACATTTTTCAATCACCTTATTCCATTCCTGATTAATGAAACAGTTTGAAGGATTTAATATTTAACTACGTTTTAAAATTTGTGCACAGATATCATTTTAATAATTTGTTAAATGCTTGTCTAACGCCATTCATTATATAAAAAAATAATTTTTGTTACTTTGTTTTTCAGTGCCAGCAGAAGATATCAAGAAAATTGGTATAGCCTTGAATTCTTTGTACCATGAAAAGGAACGGCAGAGAAAGGCAAGTACTGAGTATATTAGCATATAATCCCCCTGACAGTAGGTTAATTACATAGTGCTCGTCACATTAGTTTCGAGTGGTGTGACTGCAGCACAGTGGCTGGGGATGTCATTATGCGTATCAACATTTTTCAGATGTATCGGAAAATTTGTCAGGGGGGAATTATTGATTATAAGTCATTCTGTGGAGTAACATGGTCAACTTACTTCAAACCACTGAATACATTTTTGTGCCCCAAAAATACAAATGGTAAGCTTTAAACACTGTTTCTAGAGCATTTAGAAAAGAGATCTGTAAATTATATCAGGTAACATCAGCATAAACAGAAAGAATCAAAACTATACAAGATACTGAAGTAAATGCTGTGTTGATAGTTTGTAAGATTTAAAAGTCAAGCTCATTGCATCAGGTGGTGTATGGTGCCTAGAGTGGAAACTGCAAAATGGGTTTCAGGGTCTGTTCACAGACATAAAAAGTTTGAAGTCTTGAAAGTGGAATTTGGGATTCTAGACCTGAATTGTTTGAAAATCACTACTTTTTCATGATTTGGTCTTTTAGTAGATGGTCTGAACTAATTTTTTTTTTCACTGAAATTTGTCTGCTATTAGTTTAAATGTAAAGAGTTCACTGCCCTGAGAAAAATGATACCAAGTTATCTATCTAGCTTGATTTGTAAAGAAGTTATTGAATTTTAAGGTTTGTGAAATTTCACATTTTTTCGCAATTTTTCACATAAGTCACGGAATATCAACTTCGGGCATCCATATTTTCTTTAATCCTTTTCTTTAGTCCTTGAAAACTCTTCAGCCTACAGTCAGTGACATAGATAACAAACCCAATTTCTTTCAGGGGTTTAGGGGAATTCAAAAGTGACAGTTTATTGTGATAAAGTTGGCATGCAGCCCAATTTTCACAGCGGCAGGATTATCGCTGACAGGATCGCTGACTTTCACCTCACCGGTACTGCGTTCGTTCATTGAGCGTCATGCGCAGAAGGCAAAATCAAACGGAGGGTGCATGTTTGTCAACAGCTGGCACTTCGAGGAAATACATGCCCCTGGCTTGATTTTGGTCTATTTAAAGAAAAGACATGCTAAGGTGTATTTTCGTATAAAATGGTCCCGATCTTTAATTTTTTCCCCGACTTTCTCACCCCTCAAAGTTTTCAATCCGCATTTTCCACATGAAATACAGCTTATATGCGTATAAAATTTTAATCTGAAGAAACCTTGTTATTTTAGCTTTCATTTGATGATAGTTTTGTTCACATAGGCCGTGTTTCCGTGAATCGCCAAGGTTATAAGTGTTAGGGGCGTAGATTTGCCTCAGGCGCAAACGATGAGAAAACGTTTTCCATACACCTCTTTCAATCAACAAAACACGCACAAAAACTCTATCAAAACCATAAACATGGTACATATTTAAAAAGAAGAAGAATTGTACTTTAATCTGATGTAAAGATCATAGTGATCCAGTCAGTTACGACTGAGATATAGTAGGGTGAAATTACCCGAAAATTACGCGAAAGTCAGCAGTTTCGCCCAGTTATCAATGCATTTCAGACTCCCTACTTTTAGTCAAGGCTGGGGCCATGTGCACTTGATGAAATTTGCTTTCAAATGCTAGGCCAAAGAATACCGCTCTACATTCCTTTCATTTTGAAATATTTTGTAATGCAGACTTTATTTCTCTCTTTTTACCTATCAGTTGCTGTTTCATGAGTTGTAGGTCTTGAATTGGGAAATGGAGGTTTTGAAAAGTCTTCAATAATATTATGAAAAACATTTTCAAGGCACCATATTAACCTGTTTTAGCACCCCTAATTGGAAACCATATGTAGCATAAAGATGGTGTAGAACAGATATGGAATGTTTCAAGGGAAGAAATATGAAACAAAAACCAAAAGTCAGAGACAAAGATCAAAGAAGTGGGCCTGTATTCAGAGCAGAACGTTAAAATGCATGAGGCTGTGTAACAGGAATAAAAATGTGCGTCGGTAGTTGACACAAGTTATTGAAACCTTTCCTTCAAGAGTTCAGAGTCCAGAGAGAGAGATGAAGCTGCAAACATAAAATGCCTGAGGGCCATGGTGGAATTTTGTTTCTTACCCGCACCAGGATGAGACATCCTCACATAATTTACCAAGAAGCATGTGCCTAGTGCTTTGGTTTAAACCCTGATTGGATCAGTTAAATTTTTAAAAAATCACTGATGAAGATTCCCTGTTTCTCTGCAACTAATGTTGCAGATAGACAAGACAGTGCTCAAAATAATAAATGTCTATTGTAAATGCTTTATATGTATTAAATAGCATCACAAAAGCATATTATATGAGTATTTTGCCCTTGTTCAATGTTTTCTCCAAGTCATATGAATTGGGACAACATTCCCTCTTGCATAAATTTTGGTCAAGGGGTTCGTCAGTTTTGAGAGGGCTTCTAGATTTTTCAAAAATACTTTCCATATTATGATTAGGAAATAAGGTGGGTTAGGTGAATTTTCTGGGGAGATTTTGAAAATTGAGGATTGAATCATGCAATTTGGAGAAAACACTGGTTTATATCTTCCCTCAAAAAGTGTTTATTGCTCAGGAGGTTAATAAGAGGGAATATCTTAGTACATAATGTTATTACAGTGAAATAGTGTGGCTTCGTTCATTGTTCTTTCCGTGTCTTATACTTTTTCGTTCCCCACCTTTTATTTTTTTTTTTCCACAGTAGTATGCACTGATATTCCAAGTCATATTTTACAGAAATTCAGTTTTCATATCTAGCCTTGTGTTCAGGGCAGATAATTCATTCCATATGTCCTATGATTTGAAAAGAAAATTGTGTATCATTACATTCCTTTTCCTTGTGCATTACTCATTCACTTACAAGACCTCTTGAAACAGATTAGCTCTTTCATAAGAAAAGTGGAGACTTGAATCTGCATGTTGATTGAATAGGATTGCAGGGTTTTGGTGAACTGCACTTACAGCCTAGGATTCTTAATGTTGTTAGCATAACTCTAGTTCTGCTAGAGAAGGCATCACTTCCAGTAAAACAGGATTCAGTACCAAAGTAAATGTTCTAGCGTGTCAGTGTAGTAGTTAATAGCTGTGTTTTCCAGCTAAGTTGAGATAGTGTAGTAATAGCTTCATCATATGTTAAAATTTCAGGAAGCAGCCAAGAATCAGAAGAAAAAGAAACCCAAAGCCACAATCAAGGTAGACAAACCGGATGACTTGGGCCTAGCAGATGATGCAACCACAGGCGCTTACTATGATGACGATGATGATTTCATATAGCACTTATGTATATAGGCCAATTTCCCAGTCTTTGTTTTTTTATTTATTAATTTTTTTTTCTTTAAGTTTTATGATGATGATTATTATTATTACTGTCAGGCTCTACTATGTCTTTCCACTGTGCCTAATTTTGATTTCGGTTTTCTTTTATTCTTGGAAACATTATTTCTTTTTTTTTTTTTGGTCCCCCTCTTTGTCTGAGGGCTTGTTATGTATATATACAATGCAAGCGGTAATGAATTTTTCAGCCTAGAATAAATATGCCCGTAAATGGGTTTTGTGCAGTAAATGCCTCTCACCAACTTTCCAATTAGGTTTCTGTTTCAAGCATATTTAAGATCACTCTTCTGTTCATTTCATAATAATCTAATATCCAGTGATCTTTGTAGCATTTTAAGCACCCCTTTGTGATGTGTGTTTGCCATAGGAGATTCAAATTTCTAACCGCAGTTGAAATTTCTAAGTTGGCATGGGCTGTTTTTGTTACAGAGTTTTAAAGTAGTTTGCAACTTTAAAGTCTGCATTGTCCTTTGTTTTATTCCATTTGATGAATAACAATGATGTAGGTGTTTTAGTTGGCTTTATTCATGCTGAGACTGAGAATTTCAGTTAATCTGTTACTTTCAACAATGCTACCTTTTTTTTTTTTTTTCATCAAAAAATTTCGCTTTTCCATGGCCAGCAAAATTATTTTAGTTACCACCAGTTTTCTGCCATCTGGATAGATTCTTGTGAAATCTTCCTGCAGTTTCACATCTGTCTGTGTTAAGTAATAATTTGAAAAATTCAGAGGAGTATGTATTGTGGGTAAGCTGTGTCAACCTGCATGACATACTAGCTTGCATAATAGTTTATGAAGTTGTTCTGGCTTTTATCTGTTTTTTTTTTAAACTCAAATGGGATTAATTTTTGAGGCTTTGTCTAGAAATGAAAACTTCTATTTTCTACAAGTAAAATTAATGTTGTCGTAAATTTGAAATACACTGGTCTTGTCTTTGGCTTCCTCACAGACTGTGTGGATTTCTGTGATGCTCAGAGATACAATAAAACTGATAGTGTTTTATTACTGATTAGTACAGTCGAGCACGGAAAACTCGAATTTCTCCGGGATCAAAGAAAGTGTTCGAGATTTCCGTAATTCGAGATTCCCGTGACGGCAATATTTTCACAATTATTACCATCGACTAGAGGGACTGGTAAGGGAAGATAACCACACGACACTAATCTGCTCTTATCCTTACATAATTAGAATTACCTCCCTTCCCTGTTTCCGACGTTTCACTTTAAATCATGACAAACAAACACTTTAACAGATATAATCCAAGTTATCAGAATTTAATGAACAGAAGACGAAAATCACCTGATTTCGGTAGAGTAAATCGAATTTCGGTGCGTAAGTGTTATCCTGATGTGTTCGACGTTATGCGAGGATGCTATTACCTATCGCCCCGCCATGTCACTATGTGCGCATCGCGTCATGTTCGACGCAATTCATCGCAGCGTGTGTTGACCTAGTCCACCACCCGCCAGGTCACTCTGCATGCTCAATCACTACACGACCCCCCTCCCGCTGATTCAATAGAGCCACACAAAGCATTGTCTTGATCCCTTGCCATCACTACGGCACTCCCGCACACCATTCCCTTATCACCAACACTGAGACGAGCAACGCCAGACAAAGAAAGGCTTTATCGGTCATTTCGCAGCTTTGAGATCGGGTAGATGATGATGAAATCGTTCGAGAAATGCGTGTTGAGAGTTCGAGAAAATCGTGTAATAAAACAAAGAAAATAGAGGCATTTAAAAGGGGCCGATAACAGCGTTCGACATTTCCATGAATTCGAGATTAGTGTGTTCGAGTTTTCTGTGCTCGACTGTAGTTATTTTATCACTGATCTGGCCAGCAGTTAGTCTGACAATTTTTAGTCCAAATCTATGCAATATAGAATAATAAGCCATGAATAAGTAAAAAGGAAATTTCAAAACAATGGGAATGAACGGGAATATCCATTCGTGCAGAAGACATGCTGCAGGTAACACAAGCTGGGAAGAAATTACATGTAATGTTTAAGCTGATGTGTCATATGACTGTTAATGTTAGAGATGAAAAAGGTACATACGTTTTTGTTCTGCACAGCTGCATTTAACTTTTCACATGGGTGGGTTATTTGGTTTTGGTTTGTGGCTGCTGTTGGTGCTCCATTGTTATCTCAGATCTTGAATTTTAACATTTTCCTCCATAAGTTAAACCACATGATGCCTAGGGATCATATCTATGTTACATGATTGCAGAACACAATATTTGACTCCAAAAAAATGCCATGTTGACTTGTTACGAAGATTCTGAAAATCTTGACTGTTTCATTATAACATCCCTTTGCTTGGTCCACTACACAGATGTTTGAGCTTCACTCGTCAATTTGTTGTTCTGCAGCATGTGCTCGGTGAAATATCTTGATGTTCCTGGTTAGCAGTTATCAGTAGGACTGTAGCAGGATTTTTTAAGGTGCTGCTGGCGATGAATGACCCGTTTTGAGCAGTGGTTTCTCCCTCAAGTAACATTAGAAAAGAAAAACCTAGAACCTTTATTTATTACTGATACACTACTACTCTTTGTTTCAACCCCACACATTGGTACTATGCATTTTTCAAAATCACAGAAGTTTACACCTATTTTAGCCATGTGTGTTATTGCCATTTCCAAAGAATGAAAAGATATGGCTGCAGATCTTAAGGATAGCTGTGTACTTGTGATGTTGTGTCATCCATAATGTTTTGATTGAAATATGGTTGGCCTACAGATGACATCTATAAAGTCAATGAAAAATGATGCCTTGTCTCTCAGCATTTTTGGATTGATTTGTACTTTACTTTACTTTCCCGATCCAGCAGCCACTTGAGCTTGAGCTCTTCAGCCTAGATTGATTGTGCAAAATGTTCACAGCAACTTTTTACGTTTTATCACACAAAATATTCACAGCTGCTTTTTACATTTTATCACTCTCAAAAGACCCAAGCGCACACGACAGTGCATGTTGGAAGCAGGACGTTTTGAAATGGCTGTTTCTAATGTGTACTCCATTTACAAGCTCATCATTGTAAACATAGGTAAAACTGGTCCAGCCAGCCTCTGAACCCTCTGCTATAGCTTAATTAAAGAAAACACCATAAAAAATACACAAGCCAGTGATGAACATTTTGATATTTGTGAAGGCCTTCTTAAGCTTGCCTCATTTTTCAGGAAGTCAATTTGGTGATCATGTATACCTAATCAAAGAGCTCATGGATTGCCTTCAATTTATCATGCATGTCACAAAGTTAAGTTGATGAAACATACATAGGGAAGAAACAACCTTTGTAATTCATCTTTTCACCACAGTATTTGGCCTGATTTATATTAATTTGTTTGTTATTGACCTGAAAATTTTCTGTTGCGACCTAGGTCTTGGCATAGAAATGGCTGAAAAGAGAGTGATTGAAAGTTGGGAAAATGTATGAGCTTCTGGTAAGCAGACCTAATATGCTAGGGGAAATTAATATGCTGGTAGTGGTCTTATCTTGCAGTCCATGTAAGTGAGACATTTGGAAGACTGAAAATGTAAACATTTTTGTACAGACATCTCATTATGTCAGTCCTTAGCAGACATGATAACTTGACAGAGAAGTCTTTGTCTTTATGCAGTGACCAGCTATCTGAGATATTGGGTTTTTGTGAAAATTTGGTTGTTTTTTTTTTCTATTTGTGGATGATTTCACATGTGCACATTTTACTAGTCTTAAGGTTGTGCCCTGAATATTTTTGCCACGGCACAAAAAAGTTTGGTGTACATGTGACCATGTAATGAGAAATGAAGCAATTTTGATGCTCTTTAGTAATATTTGAAATTGTTAGATTCCTGGTTTTTGCACTGAGGCAGTGATGTGTTCCCTACCAGCTGTGTCTGGAAGAAGGAGCTTTGTGAGACCAACATTTTGTGGTCCATTGCAGATTACATGGTTTCACACATTGTAACACACAAGTAACAAGCAAGTAACTATTCACAGGTTCCACTCTTGTGAGATTGAGTCTGGAAGGAGGGAGGGTGGGAAGAAGAGATTTGACTTTTAGGGCAAGACATTGTTTGTAAATTCAGCTCCCATGAGCTTGTTCTTACCTACCAAAATTGACATTTTTCCTTTTGCAGCACTTTGATGAAATATTTTTCAATTTTTTTTTTTTTCAAACACTCATTCACCCCATCCCCAATCCCTTTATTTCTTGCTACTTGATAAATACGGGGTTCATGAGACCTTGTGTATATTTTTCATGAATGCATATGCCTATTGAGAGTCAGGGATGTTCCATTGCTTGGAGTAGTAGTAGTGGCACTTAGGATGCACTTCAGGCTGTAAATCTGCTTGACGACGTATTCGTTAAAGCAGTTAGATTACTGCATCACTGACACATAATTGTATTGATAACTTATTGTATCAGTATGATCCTGCCATATGAAATTAGATGCAGCTGTCATCTTGTGCCTGCTATAGAAAAGACCTTCCTAAATTTATAGATAAGTTAGGCAATAATGATTATTAATCACCATATGGGAAAATACATGTCAGGCTGATTTCCATTTGGATAGAATTGGACAGTATGATAAAAAATGTTTTGTCATTTCAACTTGCCACCAATGTAGTAGATTTGGCATTCACCATTTGTGGCACATTTAGCTGTTGTATGTATTACAGACTGAGCTTGGCAGTGGTACCTTGCTTACTCAGCTGTTCAGGAATGGAGGCCAGGCTCATATATATGCTGTTATGTAGATCTGACCTCCCCCCTGACATTACGAAGACTTAACTTACTTGTGAACTTCATAGGGGCATGGGTTTCACAATGCAGTATGCAGCTTCCAGTGTCAGCCACTATTTAAAGCTCTTACCATTTGCAGTTATGTGCACGTGCGTTCATTTCTAAGAACGCATGTATGGTTATGGCATGTAATTATAAGTACATGTAATTGCAATAAAACAACTGATTAACCTGATAGCTGTGCTCTCGTCGTTTGTGCATGCCTATGTTTTAGTGAAATGTGATTCATATGCTCAGTAATCATTTCTTCGCAACTTCGAATTCATGTAAGCTATCCAGGGCAAAAAACAAAAAAAAATGCATTTTCATTGCTTACCAAAGAACTCCAGTGTATCAAAAACATGTTGAAATCATAAACTTGAACTGGGTCCCTGGAATTCGATTTCATGAGGGATTATCACTCAGCAATGGTATGTGCTGTCTTGTTTTGCATTACTATTACTCTGGCAAATTTACACCACTGTTTTGTGTGGCAAAAATGAAACTGTTTGGGGTGGGGGAATGGGGCATAGTTCTGCAATTAAAATATCCCCAGCAAAGTTTGCTCGACATAATTGGGCACAAGCTAAGTATAAAGTGTGCCTTCTACCTTTGGGGCATGCTGAAGACGAATCCATTGTATACCAAGCTGTATTTGTGTTTCAAGAGAAGTGTCCAATGGTAAAATCTGCAGGGAACCAACATTGATAACACATTTCAAATTCATTTCGTAAAACTCCTCATAAAATGGTGAGATTTGTTTCATTACTTTGTAGCTGACTTGAAATGATGGAATAAAATACTTGTAGTCTTGAATTTAGCGCTGTATTGTGATCATCAGTGCCGTGGTAATACTGTTGTTTAGCATAATAGTAAAGCCACACAAATTCACGGCTGCTAATGTGTGTATGACAAGAATGCTTTCCAAATGTGTTACAGATGGAAAAAGATGGGGACACCCAAATACATTGATCCAAGCTATTCATTTCATCAAACCACGCGATCGAGCAAGGTATGTCAAATAACAAGAACGCTGGATGAATGCAGAAGTTCATATACACTCAAAATACATCTCCGCCAGTCAGGTAATCTGAAAAAGGAAACTTGAGCCTGAACGGCAATGCATCTATTATCTGGATTCTTATCATGTGCTTACGAGCTATAACACTAACAGTGCGTGACTTGTCTATTTGGCTTTCAAAGAAATTATCAAGGAAAAAGAGACAAAATTAGTTCCCGTCATTAAGACATATTGGTTTAGAGGCTTTCCACAATTTCGAAATCATCGGTTCATTAGGACAAAAGAATACTGAAGAAAAACCTTGTTCATTTATTTGTGAACGCACTATAGTCACATTCTTTCGTCTCTACTTCAAGGCCTTAGAAGAGCCCCACAGTCGCACCAAACTGCTATAAACGCCGAAGATTTTATTTGTTGAGTAAACAATGCCCCCACCACTATCATCAGCCTGTGACAGAACTCGTGTGATACTCTTTAAGAAGGCATTCACTAAGTGCTTCTCCTTCTCACGGCTGAGTGATCATATCAGAATATCTGCTCTTTTCCAAGCAATCATTTGGAATGAAACTGGCACGCCATGCCATAAGTTTTCAGTAGTCTCTGCGACAAATTGCATTTCAAACCCTCAAAATTTGAGCCAAAAATTGCAAAATTTGCATGCAAAATGTGATAAACTTTGCACCACACTAACTTCGTTGGAACATATTTTCTGTGTTCGTGTTGACACAATATTGTGACGATGGCGTTAAAAAGTGCATTGTTCAGCCAAAACTGGCATAATTTGCACTAAATTTACAGAAAATGTCTAAATTTCCGAAAAATTGCAAAATTGCAGCAAAACTTCAAAATCGCAGAAATTTGCGACCGCAATTTTCTGGAGGAACAGATAATGGATGGAACATTGATCAATATGACGGATATGACATGACGTTTTGCGCTAAAGGTTAAAGTGACTCGTCACCGTGAAGCAGGACTGGGCAGAACGGAGATCATTTAAGAACGCAATATCGTGAACTGGCGTTCAGTTCACGTGAACTTGATATGAGCTTATAGCTATTTTGGACGAACTGATCTGGATCTGAATTGTAGATTTTTTTGGGATGCTTGATCTCAACTTTAATTTCCAACCTAAATTTCAATGAAATTCAGTTCACATGAATTTGATCTGAGCTTAAAAGCTATTTTGGACAAACTGATCTGTATGTGAAGTA
>JAWQUT010000007.1:2385722-2452255 GCA_033807755.1 Ellobium chinense | reverse complement strand
CTCTTCATTTTCGCCATAGAACTGAAAGAGTTTTTAAGTTAATCGTCTGGAATTTTCACTAAACCATTGATACCATTATCCTGGACATGTCTGTGAGTTCCACCCACCTTGCACAACAGGATGAACAATCAATTTTGACATGTATCACATGGTGCTTTTTTTTTTTTTAATGCATGTCAATATGACGGAAAAAAGAAAATGTGTATGGTTTTTAACCTGGATTATAAAAAGACGAAGTAAACAAGGTAGTAGTGTATATTTTCTGAAACGGCATTTTATTGTGATCATTGTGGTACAGAAAGAAATTTGATTTTCACTGATTTACATCACGAAAATCACAGTAGGGCGCAACACCCCTAAATTGAAAACTCACAGAGTCAGTACTTTGTGTGTCCTCCCCGGGCTCCGATGACAGCCTGGCACCGTCGTCTCATTGACCCAATCAGCCGTTGAATGAATGCTTGTGGAATGTTATCCCAGATGTTTTGAAGATCTCTTCCCAGTTCATTCAGGTTTTGTGGCTGGTTTGGTTCAACAATGTTCGAACACTGGATTGGCCTGCAGTATCTCCGGATTTGTCCCCAATCGAACATTTGTGGGACGAAATGGACAGGCGACTAAGGAGTCAACTTAAGTAAAAAAAAAAAATGAATACAGGTCTGTATCCCGTTATGTGGAATACTTCATTTCCAGGCAGGGCCCTACTGTTGTTTTTTTTTATATGAGATAGGCCTAGTCTAATTGGTTTGCTTCATGATTCAGAGTAGGCCAGAACCATTCCACGGAACGTGCCCTCCTAGGAACGTGAAAGGTTGAAAGTAAAGCAACGACATATCAAGAGTTGTTCATGTAGACTAGTCTAGTTTCTTTGTTGTTGTTTCCGTAATCACAGACTGTTTTGAGGAAGACAAAAAAACAACAACGATAGAGGCGTATGTTTAGTTTATGCGAATTCTTGGAGCATATAATTTGTTCCCCGGAGAGACCCGCCAGCGGTTCTCAAACGCCATGATTTGGATGTTCTTCACCCACTCTCAGCCCACCACTCTCCCACNCCACCCCCACCCCCACCCTCTTGTCAAATACTTCAGCGGGTGAACTGCGTATCCTCTATCACTAAATAAATCCATACCCTGTTTGTTGATATTACATGCCTACTACAATTTATTCTTTTGCTCACGAATCAATTGGAGGTCTGTTGTGCTTGCAGCCTAAACATCCGTTTGCTAAGCATAATCCAACATGTTTTTTGCATGTTACGTAAGTGTAAAGATTCTCTTCTCCAAAAACAAAAATGCAAACCTGTACGTAGAACAATGATTAAATTTTAGTCACAGCATTACAGTACAGACTCTTTTAATGTCGGTTCGTGGAATAGCGTAATCTCATTTTTACGATTCACTAATACTGTATAAGACAAAATTAAACGCAAAATTGCGACAATGGTTTCTTTAGCCAGTATTCGGAACGCTAGAGGCTGGAATTGATCTTCCTTGTTCATATTGCTTGCAATACTTGATTTAAATGCGAAATTTGTCCAGGGGTTACTTTTTCTGCGAAGTTGGGGCGGAATGTTGAGGTGTCTTTGAGGGCATTACGCTGTCCTTGCGGAAAATCGCATTTCGAAGCCTCCAAATTTGCACCAAGAATTGCAAAATTTGCGTGTAAAAAGTGATAAAATTCGCGACAAAATTTTCAAAATTATGCTAAAATAGACTCGTAACTTTGTTACATTTAGCATCACGTCACATTGTTTATTACAGAAGCGTCCCAAAGTTATAGAAATGGGAGTACATTTTTTTGTGTTCCTGTGACGCAGTATTGCAACTATGACATAAAAGGGACATTTTCTGCCCAAATCAGCAAAATCTGCACCAAATTTGTAGGAAATGACTAAATTTGCAAAAATTTGCAAAATTGCAGCAAAGCCTGATAAATGCGGTAATTTGCGACCGCAATTTTCTGGGGGGACGGGGACGAGTTACTGGCTGTATGTTGTCCCAGAATCCCTTTACCGCACCATCCATTTCCGCGTTGTTGTTTTTTTTTAACCTGTCAAAGTGACTGCGACTCGGTGAGTTCACATAAGAGGCATCCGCCGGGCAGCTCAATCAGATGTCATTATATGAAGCCAAACGGGTGGAACAGATGCGCCACCTGTTTTCTTTCATCGAGGACACGAGAAATCCCCGCTTCATCGAGTTTACGGCGACTGAGACGGGTACGAGGGGTACCCGCGGTCTCGCCGCGATAAAGGCGTGCGGAAGTAAGTGAATAGCGGTGACTGCTACTTTGGCGTCGATATTATCATGGTGTTGTGATCAGCTCGCGCAGGTGACGACCTGAGAAACATTTGCGGCAGAAAGTTTTAGTTTTTTTTTTAAGAGTGCTTTTAGTTTCTGTTACATGAGAGTTCGTTTCTTTCCCTACCTGGTACCGTTAAACGGTCTGCCCGGCTACGTTTGTATTTCGCCCTACTTCGGGAGAAGGTCTGTGAACGTCAGGAAGTTTGCATTGAAAGCTGTTCCCACGTCTTCATTATTTCATTTCACGATTCCATCTGTGCCACAAGCGAGAAGCATAAGGTAAGTCCTGTGTATAGATGACTTAGTGTATGCCTATACATCATCATAATTCATTTCTGCAGCAGTGACTGCCTCATCAACTTACTCTATTGTTATCCAACTTGTTTGTTTGGCCTTACAAAAGATTCTCTATCCGATAATTATGTTTTTTTTTTCGTCGCACAAAAGAATACTTCGCATCTACTGCCACCCTCATTGTTAACATTTCATTACTGTACCAGACACATGCCATCTCATCAGTCCACACATACACTCACGTGCACTCAAAATGAAATTCCGGACTCTGTTTTTCTAAAAGTTGAAGGTTTAGTTTAGGAGGGCGAAAATGAGAGAAAGATTGACTGAGTGAATGAGAGACAAAAACATGAAAATGCTCCCATGTCTTGTTCAAACACCACAGGGAGAGAAAAAAAATCTAGACAAAGCGCAAACAATCCAAAACTTTATGTGAAAGCCAAATCCCTTGATAGTCTTGTGCAAGGGTGAAAGTATAGAAAAAGGGGACCACAAAATATTATCCCGCGTTATACAGGATATCTGCGATGTTCTCTTGTTTGTACCTACTGCGCTCTGATTTGCATAAACAAACAGTTACTTTTTATTCACTTTGTACGTCTGTCTCCGTGTTTGAATAACATTTTTTTTTCCTGGTTGGAGAGGACCCTCTTTCCTCTCACCAATTAGACCAGCCTATCTTGTGTTGTCGCGTCAAAAGTAAACTGTAATCCTAGTTCGTTCTTGCTCAGATGAGTAGAGAGCTCTTACCGCTCTTCAGGTTGTTTGCCAGCTTGCCCGTACTTGCTTGACACTGAAAATTGTCCACGAAAACAAGCAGACCGCTGAACTATCACAGACCAACTATTGAATGAATGAAACTTGTCTGTGTCCTCAAATTTTTTCCTTGATCTGCCATCTCCTTTAGGCGCTCCCTCTTACCACTCCTGGCATGAACTTTCCAGATCTCGCAGCCCCCAGTCATTTTAAAGCATCATGGATTGTAGACTGTTCAAAGCATCCGCTGTCTTTAAAAGCACTTTGTGATTAAAAAAAAACAAAAGACATTGAGAGCGTAAAATCAAGCGACGTAAGTCATCTGAATACAGAGGTCGTGGCAATGCTTTCCAACTACAGATCTCAAAGATGGTATTTAAAGATATCAAAGTTTGACCAACCACCTTTCCCAAACTTTCTCACCGTTTGACAATCCAATAGTCATAGACTCTCCTGAGAGTCGCCCTGCGCCAGACGTGCGCCCCCCCCCTCCCCCCACCTCCCCTGGGAAATCTACTCAATTTCCATTGTCACAGGATAGGAAAGGATTAGAAACTCGATATGAGATTCACATCAGCATCTCTCCTCCCTCTAAACACATAGTACATACATTCTTTTCCTTTAACAGCAAGCCACCCCACCACAGTGATTGTAACCGACGTAGATTAGTCTAGTTTCCTCACGTTTTGTTTTCTCTCCTGCAGGCGACAAGACTCGCTGATACACCAGCTGGAAAGCGCGACGCAGACGGTGGTATCGATTTATAAAATAAATACACAAGGATAGCCGAAGTGGACGCGACGGTCATGCCTAGACTAGATAAAGGATCGGCATCCGATAGTGCGAGAAGGACGATCACTGTATCAGTGTTCACGACTTGACAACGATGCACGCGTGGGCTATAGCAGAACGAGAGTTCCTTTTCATCGTCATCATCATGGCATTATTTACGGGAGATCGAGCAGAAAAGCCAGGAGAACTCCAGAGCTGTCATCTGGCGCAGCTGCAGTGCCATGCTCGGAGCGGTTGTCAGATGGCGCTCAACAATTTCTTCATTCACTGTCACTCTGTGATAAAGGGCGACCAACTTACCAGTTGCCCAACGGACTGCAAACATGCACTGGTTTCACTTCTCTCCACAGAGGATGAGACAGGCCTCGCCTTCATTAACTGCAATTGTCACAAAGAAAATATGTGCGCCGAACGCAAGAAGCGAGTGGAGATTTGTCAACGAGAAGTCCTGGAGTCTATGCACGTTCTGCGCGACAACGCTTCTCCCGTGACTTGCAACCTTGCTCGTTGGATGTGTGAAGCGGATACATCCTGTCTTGCAGCTCTGCAGTATTACTATGACCACTGTTCGAGGCTCTTCAGTGGGATTCGATGCACGTCCAAATGCCGGAACAGTCTTGAAATTTTGTCCCGCCAGCCCCACGCCAGTAAACTTAGATCTTGCTTGTGTGACGGCAGTGAGGACTACGACTGTCCAGCTCTCAAAGTAAACACAGAGACACTGTGTTTTCGTCGGAAACGTAAACGCGACCATAAAAGGAGAGAGAATTCAACAGAAATTTCATCCACAGAATTGTCTGGAACGTCTGAGGACTCCAATCTCAAGCAAAGATCAGGTATGTGATTTTTTTTGTTCCCTTGCTCTCTCTCTCTGGTATCCTACCTGTTCATAAGAACTTTGTTTAGGTCATTGGCCAGTGTTATTGCTTATTACGATTAAAATGATAAACAGATGGGTCAGACCTACCCTCCAGCCGATTCAGAATAGCCTTCAGATAATGATATATTGTGCCAATGGACACAGATGAGATTTCTCAAAGTGCATTTTTATACCATTCTTTGGCAAGCATGGGAGACCGTGTGACTGCTGTACTTTCACCAAATGACAGAATGTGACATCTGATAAATGTCATTGCTTTGCCGCAGTCAATTTTTACATTTAATAACCGTATTAGGCCAAAGACTTGTCACATCTTTGAGCTGCTAATCTTGTAATACTATTCTCTATCGCAGGACGAGGTGGAAAACGCGCCCGGCGCCGAAAGAGGAGGAACAGAGCGCTGAACTGGCGGAAAGCAAAACGTGAAAAAAAGCGCAAAACTCGTAAAACTCGCAAAAGAAGGGCTTGGAAGAAAAAGCAGCGGTCAGAAGAAAAAAATACATAGACACTGTAATAAAGCTATCTTCGGCCATGGATATGACCTACGGGATGAAACTTTATAAAGCATGTGCACATCTGTGGTGCGGTAGAAGGGCTTTGCCTTCATCATGCGACCCAACGTCAACAAGGAATACAAAATTATTCTACCCTTGATTATTCAGACGGCCTTTGTCACAGGGACGTATTCTGTGTTCATGAAGCAGGTTGTTCCCGCCTCCATGCTTCGCTTATATATAAAGCAGCATAAACAGTGACATGAGTTAAAGAATATTATAAGATACGGTGGAACGTAGCACAGTGGCTTAACGCAATTCCCTGCTTAGCATCTCGATGCATGAGTCTCGCCTGTTTTCGCTCTCTTGCACAGAGCATCCTTCCAGTAACACACCCTCAAGAGCATAGCCCGAAGAATGGGTGCGTCATCGGGATTCTACTGTAGTTGCTTACCATCTTGTGAGCCTTCTCAGGCACATTATTTATCGCTGGATGAAATACGAGTCATCATAGTCGAGAACTAACGCATACTCCCTATCACCCATTGCTACCCATACAACTTCTGTGACACTTTGCGAGCGCCATATATGCGTCTATTGACGTAAATCCTAACAGTTTCAACGAAGGACAGATTGCATGACTTCTGATATTTCTGTGACTAAAACCACTCTAAAAGGGCCCACAGCCTGTTATAGAATTTGTGGGCACACACAATGTTTTGTTCTGGAAAGACATACCCACAAGTTAAGACGATTTACAGTGCCAGCCAAATTTCAACAGCCAAGAGATATAGTCCAACCTACATCAAGCAACAAGATCATGAATTGCTTTCAGAACCCTCATAGTAATTCAAACGCAGACAACAGTAGGCCTACTGTGACATAATCTCATTGGCTGAAATTCTGTCAGGATGACAGCATTGTTCATAATGACAGCCAGACAACTTCGAATGAGTTCAGAATCTACATCTGATGTTGTCTTCACTACGTAGCTGGTTGGACCAGTAATGCCTCTACAATTCAGTAGCAGCGTTCAAACTGGAGCGACGAGGATAGCCTGCTTTGCGGGGGGAACACAAAAAAAAGGAAGATTGGTACCGACTATTTTGCGAACAGATGATGGATATTTTATATTATGTGAACTTAACGTATGCAGGCAATTGGTATCTATTGCGATAATGTATCTAAGATATGTTGGAGAGAGAGAAGGAGAGTGCGAGAGAGAGAAGGAGAGAGCGAGAGGAAGAGAGAGAGAGAGAGGGTAAGTAAGAGAGAGGAAACAAGAGAGACAGAAAGAGAGACAGAGAGAGAGAGAGAAAGAGAGAGAGAGAAAGAGAGAGAGAGAGAGAGAGAGAGAGAGAGAGAGAGAGAAACTTTATACTGGTTTTAAATGTGTGAACGAGAAAGGCCAGCGAATGGTTTTGTCTTTAAGTCACAATCCAAAGGAATGCGAGGCATTGTACGAGCCACAGGTTCAAGTGTTAAAGGGACAGGTTAAACCACTCCATTCGCTCAGTTATTTGTTCCTCTCTGACACCAAATATTTGTCGGCCACTGCGACGGTGTTAGGCTTTTGACACTAGCTAATTATGCGAGAGACCGCGAAACATCATGCGTGCTCGACGGGGCAGCGAGGGGTGGGGGATGGGGGAAAGGAGAAAGGACGTGAGGCTGACATTTATTCTGAAAGGACGTCACGTATCTCTTTCGCAGTCTTCATCGCCGAGGTCTAGACAAGCCTACAATAGAATAATAAAGCTCTAAACTTACTTTTTTGTTTGCGAGCCACTGACGCGAGAAAGTAGGAAAGCCGTCGTCCCATTGTTCGGGGCACAGCAAGGCGTCCAAGTACGTTGAAATGATGGTTAAAGGTACTAGTACGAACCACACTATCGTACGTCTAGGTCTTCGGTCTAGGCTATGCAAAACATCATAAGCATTTCACATTCGAGGTATCGCCAAGAGTATTAAAATTATGCAGTGTGTCTCAGATTGTTTCCAAGACTATTATTACAGAATTTTGTTTCTCGAACACTACCGTTGCAAGTGAATTCAATTCCATTGTTTTTGGCCAGGTACAAATAATTTGCAACTTTTTAGAAGACTTCCCCCAAGCAACAAGAAGGCTAGATCAAGAAAACTATATTAGAGATTTTGCTTATGCTAGGCAGATGCGTTTCTTTCTTTGTTTTCTTTACAAAACAAAAAAAAAAGAAAAAAAATTCAGAATGTTTTTAGCGTTTCATTCCGGGGAAATCAGGTCTTCATGTCGTATGTATGTACAACGAAAAGGGAAGGCGGAGATGGAGGGGGTAGAGTCTTTGTGACTTGAAAAAAATGTATGTTTTATCTAGCACACAGTTAAAGATTGGGATATGATGCATCCGTTCTGGCATATTGCAAAAATTCATAAAATATAACCGTTAAGTGCTTTAGAGTAAGGGCAGAGTTACAGGGTAACTACATCATATTAGATGCTTGATAACAAATCCTTGTAGTCTTGTCGATCGTTGCACCCTTGAAGCCATGTCACACCCTTAATGTTAAAAAGCGGGACCAGTGAAGATATGGTTTCTAATGGATTTAATAAATAAAATAGGCTGGTTAGTGTTGCAGGCTATGTTTACGAATGTTGTGATGAAGATCAACAGAACAGGTCCTAAGTTACACGGGAAGGGAACCGCAGTTGACAAACCAGTTATGTAGTGCACAGACTCAGCTACATCCAAGATGAGGAGGGGTCCTTCCTCTCCTTACCAACTGAAGAAAAAAAATGTTTCCAAGCAATCGTTAACATTTCTTTAGTCATGTCTCAAAATGCATCACAGAATTACGTCTGGATCATGCCCATGCTCTAACATTTGCATGTCTGAAACTTCAGTTCAGAATTAGTAAGTGCTGAATATTTTGATGCCCTCGACTTACACTGTGCATGTATTGTGGTACAACCAAACAAAGTCCCTGCACTGACACAGTGAAAACTATTTTGTCTTTTCCTCACAAAGCTGTAGCCAGTGCTATGGTGTCATTCCATGCAATCTGTCCATCCCGTAGTCAGAAAACAAGTTTAAGGCCGTGCGGTGTTGAACAGCTTGTACTGTATGTATTGTTTAATTGCATGTTTGTATCGACAGCAACAAGTCTTTGTAAAAATGCACCAGCGTCACTTCAGCGAAGATGACTGTGGGAGTGTCTGATAGGACAATTTCTGTGGAACTGCCCTGAGCTGAGCTCCTTTACTACACATGCTGTATAATATGCCAGTGTTGATTACAGTGTTTAAATAAACTAATTTGTAATTTATAAAAAGGCAGTAGACTGTATTATGTTGCTTCTTAATTGATTGAACGAAGGACTTCAGGATGTTTTTTGGTTTTTTTCGTGACGGCCTTTGACAAATTACCAGGTGATCCTTGAGACAAAAGTTTAACCACAAGTTTATTTTTTTTTTTGTGGGGGGAGGGGGGGGGGGGCTATAAGNGGGAGGGGGGGGGGAGGGGTTCCCATAGTATAACATTTCAAATTTGTATTTCTCATGGAGGAACAAACAATGGCATCGGGTGGCCTTTCCATTAGGGTGTGTCTAGTAGCCTCGTCTCTCAAGGGCATATTTTAGGCTTTCGATCCTTGATAGATATTATGGAGGGTCTCATCTATTAATTTATGGACAAAAATCGATTCTGTGATCTTTTATGGCAGCAAAGTGGCCAACCACGCTTTTAAGGAAATCCGGGATGTCAAGGATTTCCTGGAGCCTAATGAAGGGCTACTGCATTGGAGTATCTACTCGGTTCACTCGAATCGAGCAAAATAAATTAGCATTAGGCCTAAACCTAATCCTTGACAATATAAATTCATAGGAAAAGTATGCTGCACTTATGCATCCGTCTCAGTCTCACCCCAGGAGTCAGACCTAACATAGGCCTAGGTTCAAATAGGTTCAGAAGAGTCGAGATCCGTTCAGGTAAACATTATTTAAATTTAGCAAACCTTGATCTATTTTTAACAAATCTTGTCAGATGCCTTCATTAGACACCTTTAATGTTGTATGTGTAATCTCTTTAATCGACGAGGCTTGAAATCATCAAATATACTTTCCCACAAATTTTTATACGTCTGGACTCAGACTCTGGACAGACCACTTGGTTCGAATAGGTTTAAAAAAAGCCGAGTTCTGTCGGGGTAAACATTCTTTAAATTTAGCAAACCTTTATCTTTTGTCAACAATCTTTGTCAGATGCCCTCGTGAATCAGAATTAATGCTATGCATGTAATATCTTTAATCGACGAGGCTTGAAATGATTCATCAAATATACATTCCTACAAGTTTTGATATGTTCTGCTTAGACTTTGCACATTGGACATACCACTTTAGTGGATTACAAAGAAAGAGTGGCGAAATTTCAGTAGGTTGACCATCGATCTTATGTCTTTTTAAAAATTCACATAAGTTTACAACAGCTGGAGGAAAAAAAAAGAAAAAAAGAAATGGGAGGGGGATGTGTTTAAGGAAGAGACAGGGGGTGCCTTCGTTCCACTGGCTTCAAAGACAGACACCACTGGGAGACCAGCTTCCCCATGAAATCCAGACAACTCCGCTTAAATGCTTTTGTTGAATTATTGTAATGAGCGAGTTTTTGTTTTCCTGTAAAAAAATGTGNGGGGGGGGGGGGGGGGGGGGAGGGGGGAGCACAATTTGTGACGATCCCTTGTTTGGTCGAAAATATGAGTGTTTCGCTTCGTTATAGCAGTGACTTTAGTGTTGTGAGTGAAATAATAACATACGATTAACACGCGCCTTCGTGTCACCAAACAGGAGAGAAAGCCGTCGTACAGTATCATCCTGATCTTTGGTCTACATGTCAGTATATAGTGGAATCCGCAAGAAATGAACTCGTTTGACGTGAATTATCGGTCGAAAAGTCCGGAGCTATTTCTTTTATATTTTATGATATAGATGAAATCAACTGCCTCGCATAAACTTTTGCTTAAAGTGAACTATGAACGCTGAAGTGCAGGGTTGTGGGCCAGTTTCGGTATTGTTGCGGTAAAATTTATTACTGTAACCATGAAACCCATCCTAGACTCATAACGCCTTTACTCCCAGTGTCACGAAACACGACAACATCGCGTTGTGGATGGTTTGAACGATTTTGGAGGGGGTACGAAAGGGGCTGTGACTGCTGACTTGGTTGATCTCTCCAATGCACAGGGCCGTCTTAAGTATTTCGGGGGCCCTGGGCACTCAGGCCCCACGGGGCCCCTTACCTTCTTGATACAAAGTAAAAGGTTAAGTCTATAGGCCTACCATGTGTCTGAAAAAATTCACACCCGGGGCCCCCCAGAGCCCGGGGCCCTGGGCTACTGTCCATAGTGCCCTGCGGGTAAGATGGCCCTGCCAATGCATCTAGACGCGGGCTATGTTTGTTAGGTCTTCTACTCTTCTTCGATTCTAAATTGACAATAATTTGGATATGATATGGGCGATACAGCCAATGAGCAGAGTCTGCTGTCCGAGGACGAAAAGTATCGAAATGATATAGCTTCACATCGATACCTGACTTAAAAAGGAACAAAAGAAACAACTGCGCGGTTCCGTGGTCGGCGAAGTAGGATTACCGCGGCGGTTGACTACGTCAACTGCGCGGTTCCGTGGTGCTCCCGTCCGGAGGGATGGTCCCTTCATACTCAAAATGACGTAGAAGAAGACCTAACAAACGTAGCCCTGCGGTACGTTACCTATCCAAGCAGCAACCGGACTCGTATTTGAGATAGTCTACAAGTTGTTTCCCTTGAAGAATGGTTAATGTAAATTCTGGCTGGAGGTGAATATTTTGCGGCGGTCTCATGCTGTTCGCTTTATTCGAAAACTACTGGACTTGTATTATAGCCTCAGTTATCCTCCTAACAGTCGGCGAGTTGTATGAACATCAAAGGAGATGAGTCTATCGCACCTGTCGTGACAACACTGTTGTTTGATAATCGTGAATAACAAAGCTTGGTCCCTACTTCTGCGCGTAGTTTTAGTGGTCTGTGACTTTGTCAGCTTTAATCCTTCCATTACTGAGCTTTGCCCTGGGGGTCAATAAATAAAATGTTGCGATTATCCATAGTAATGTTGCTTCATCTAGTGAATTTCGTAATTTTGTTCAGAGACAGTTGCGATTAAGCGGAATCGACTGTGTTATAATGAATTCAAGAAGTTAAAATAACTCAGCCTGTGGTTATTGTATATGTGTTACCAATTCCAAACTGATCATAGTCAGTGTGCAAGTTTTCCCTATGTGGAATATACCTTCAAAACTCATCCAGATGATAGCTAATTTGATATGAAATTCCGATGCCCTGATTATAAGAAAATGGTCTTGGTAGGCAATTTCTACAGAAATTTAGTCCAAACTAACAATATTTAATGGGTATTTAATAGACCGCTTACATTGGTCTATCCTCTTCCTTTAGTCACCATGACTGAATTGGCCATTATCCCCTCTCTGTTCTCCAACTGTATTCATGTATTTTGTGGTCTTCAAAAGGGGTAGCTTGCCCAAGGAGGGCATTCATATCTCGAACAACCACCACTACCATCATCATGAACCGGACCTAAAAAGAGTTGACTCCGCCTTATCACAACGTGTCTATAAAACAAAATCCTCATGTTCTACATAAAAGTCTTTGCAAAATTACAATTTTGTTCTCCTTTAAACCACAACTTTTTCATGCTCTGCGGAGTTGCAGTTAAGTGGAATTGACTGTATCAGTAACTGCACATTATACAATGTAATAAGATGACGAATATCAGCATGGTTACTTTTTTATTCAGGGCACAGGGCAGGGCACAGGGCACAGGGCACGGGGCACAGCCACACAGAAGTAGAATTTCTAGCCATGCCATCTTTATTCTGTTTTCTGACACTGCCTCACCTCAAGGGCTCCTGCTGGCTGCCTCCAAACAAACACAACACAGCCCACAAGTGTGAAACCATAAGTATATTCAGAACACATTTTAAGAAAAGTGTTTGTTCATTTCTATCTGTAGTTTTATTTCATCTGCAGTTTTTGTATAAAGCTTGATAAAGCATTGCATCACATGAAAATAGATCACAATAACTATATCTCAGCCAACAAGTACTATTATTGTTTACATTCTAGCACACACTGCTCACAATTTGTATCTCTCTCATGCTCAAGTTTCAGCAAGTCAAGCAGAACACATCAGCATCTGTATGAACAACTATCTCTCACTGATATTGTGTGACATGAAATAATTGAACATACAGAAAGCTGACCAAATGTATAGAAAATTTTATATAGAAATAAACAATAGTCAGTAACATGGGAGAAAAGAGTAAGAAAGCAGTAGCATGTATACTTTTGCAAATGGTTCATAATTCAAATACAGTATCATGTCTGATAGGTTTACATGCTGAATGCTGAGGAATGAAAAGCTGCAACAATAATTATTAACAGATATGAATACATAGTGAGGCAAGAGGGATAATCATGATTTTAAGAGATGATATATCACATTGTGAGTCTAGATATCCACGTACATGTATTTGTGTGAGTAATATTGAAATCATGTTTGCTATTTAGCCTTACTTACAGTAAGAAATGCCTATCTCTTTATAAGCCTGTGAACTGAATACTGTGTAAGAGGTATTTTCCTTTAGAGTATATTGATTTAGAGTATGCTGATTCATGACAGACAAAGCCATCCCTCTGTTAGTTTAAGAAGCTGATTTCTTATATTTTTGTGGAGCTCAACAAAACTAACATGTAAATTTTCAATTTCTAACGTCAATAATATTATGCAAAAACAGTGCTAAATATAATACTGTACAATGCTCTCCACTTATTTCCTTCTCCTGTATAAGCCAATATTCTGGTTTGGTGACCAGTTTAACACATCCTGATCATAAGCCTCTTTTTCTTTCACCTCTGTTAGCATGACACCCTCCACCAACTTTGCTCATTGCTTTGTCTTGTTGACCAAAATCCACTGTTCAGTGAAATGATTAATGCTTTCTGCACTCTTACAAATGCCAGCAATGTTTTGCACTCAAAAAAAAAAAAACAACACAAAAAAACAATGAACAAAAACATGGGAGATCAGTGATCACGGATTAAGAAGGAACAATATAAATTATACAATGTGGACAATGTCTGCAATAATCTCACATGTATTTGAATGGGGTATCAGAACACACATAAAGCCTGCTGAAAGTAAATGCAAGGATTTGGTAGGACAAGTGGCACAGATCCGCGTAATACCTGGCATAAAGACTGGAAAGTCCATTTAAAACAATGGACTTCTCACTGGCTAACCTAAGGGATCATGTCAAAATCACTTTGTTTTCTCTGCAAGATAAAAATGAAATTATGGAAATAGTACTATGCTCAACAGCCATTCCACAAGAGCATATACTGTACAATAATAATAAAGTTTATTTGCTTGCATCTGGGCCGATGCCCGCTTACAAAACTTCACAATATTATTACTCCAGCAGGCCAGGTCACTCTAGGACATTCTCAACTCTTTGGTAAGCATATAGTACCACTTCCATTTACAAGCCCTGAACACTGGCATTCTGACAAAGTTGCCCCTGCCTATAGTCTGAGGAAACATGAATAACATGCTTTCCCAGGGCATTTACAACATGACCAAGGCAGGAATTGGAGCCCTGACTTTCAGATTTGGAGTCCAACAACATCAAAACACATTTCAATTATTAAAAAAAAAAGGGGGACTGAATCCTTCATTGCCTTATTATGCCTTAGAAATTCTTGGGCATGTCATATCATTCTTAATAAAGAAAGAGATGGAAGAAATTGCACTATTACTACACCTTACTTGATTACTGGCAGATTACTGTACATACAAAGTTGAAAATGTTCATGAAGATATGGAACTCCTTTGATTATTATGCTTTGATCTAAAGAATTTGTGACCACTGGTAGTGAAAGGTTATAAGTGGATTGCCACTGAGCACAGACAGCTGTGTCATAGTTTGTGGACACCTTTTGTTAACAAAGCTTTTACATCTAAGGCAGACATAACCAGCACATGAATCAAGAGAAATACAATGATCACAGATGTTAAGTTTGTGGAGCAGTAGTATGTAATAAACCCATCACACAGCAAATGAGAAAATTGTCTGCAATAATCTCACACAATCACAGTTCGTTACACGGAAAGCAAACAGGCACTTGACAAGAATACCAAATGCAATATGCATCATGAACCACCAAAGTATATTTGAGGAAGAGATGTCTATGTGAGAGTCCTTATAAAAACTTGTTGACTTTCTGTAGATATTTATGTTTTACATCCTGCTGTAACTTTTGAAGCAGTGTAATCAGAGGTCAGAACACTTGATTCTAGTACTGCTGTCATGCCTAGAAGCACCTCTGGAAGTCTTTATGTATCATCATGTCAAGCATCATCTCCAGTTCAGCCCATATCTCTTTTGCAATTTCAAATCTCATTCCTCTCTGCTGAATATTCATCAGTCATGTTGACTAAACCCAAAAAATGCTGACCTCTGAGGGTAGAATGCACTGGTGCATTGTCATGGTGCAGGAGACAGTTACTGTTGTGCATTTTAGCAGGTCAGTTCGGTTTTACTACTTGGCAAAACCGCTTTAGGAATCTGCAGTGGAAGTCAGCATTCATCATTTGACCTGCTAAACGCTTTATGGGACTTTTTCCTTTTCCCAGGGATGAAATTAAGCTGAATGAAAGGACATTTGAGTAACAGAGAAGATACAAATAGAACTGCAGGTGATATTTGATAGACCGACATGTAATGACTCCCAGGTGTGCTTCTAGGCTTGCCAGTGGCATTTGAATCACATATGCTGCCTCCAAAATGGAGTACCTCAGAGGGGATGGAGGAATATAAATACTTCGGGTAAACATACAATCTTTTACAGACACAATCAGGGACTTCTGGATTGCACCTCGTATGAGAACAGTGACCAGCCACAATCTGTTTACAGGATCCCAAACACTGATCAACAACCTGGTGAGATGCACAGCAAGGTGATAAGGCACAGCTGACTCAAATTAAATTCCACTACATGGGAACTGTTATTAATTAATTAAGTACATTAAGTGGCACTGTTTACATTGAGTTTTATTCATATAAAATTTGGGTGATGTGGTTCGTTCTATGCGCTCAGTGCAGGTACCTGCTTTTCCAAGGAAATGGGCTTAATTTAGATATCCTGTGGATTTCGCAGAACTGTGGGGAGCTGCTCTTTTAGACCCTGATAATGCTCACTGTCTGTAAGGTCAAAGTACATTTCTGTGGCCAGGGTTGCATTTCAAGGCCTATAAGAATAGCTCCGCATGATGCTGCAATTAAGAATAATAATGCAGTTTATAAATCTTGTCTCCAGGCTTACGTCTGTTCACGTGATTTCACACTATTATTACCCTGGCATGGCTGATCATTCTAAGCCTTTCTCAACTCCCTGAGGAGTATACAGTGCCGCTGCCACTTACAGGCGCTGATCACTGGCATTCTGACAATATCCCTCATTGCCAATAGGCAGCTACCCATTTACATATGGGTAGAGTGAAGAAAATGTGAATGAAATGCTTTCCTAAGGCAACTACAACATGGCCGTGGTCGGGATTCAAACCCACCACCTTTAGATCTAGAGTCCAATGCTGCAACCATTTGGCAACATTGCCCATAAGATATCTAAAATTAGCCCATTTCTTCTGAAAAAGTGGATGTGCGCACTAAGTGTTAAATTTTCAGAATTGCAGCCCTACTGCTCTCAAGAAAAGTTTAGCAAAGAGAAAGTGGAGAAAGCAGAAAGTGACAACTGCAAGCCTGGTAACATGCAACTTTCTGAATGATAAACATGGAAGCTCCATGATACTATGGCATCAAACACTGCTGAGGGATAATCTGACGTAGTCATTTTGGCGGACAATTTAAAACAAGGTTCATATCTCTGGTTGGTATGTGAACCAATCTGGGGGGTACCAGTATTTCAGAGACATAAAATTAGCATATCCTTACAATAAACTCATCTCTTAGCTACAAAATTTGTAATCATTTTGTCATCAGTACGTAACATGCAGTTTTATAGATAAAAAAGAATGTTAAGATGATTTGTTTCTTTCATTGCATTTTCTCCTGCATAAAATACACACGTAGCTCTTTTGACAGAGCACTTGTGCCTCACTTCAGGCACATAATATCTCCAATGCTTCCATTTATAAAGAGATTCTTGTATTGTGTACATATATTCACAAAGCATGTGTGTAAAGATGTCTTACTGGCTCTTAGCCATTGTTAGCAAATAACTGGCTTTTGCTGGAAAACTGGCATCCTTGATTCACTGACTAAAGCAAAAACATGAAATAAATAACAAGCATGGAAACAAAGAGAAAAACAGCATCTAGCACACACATAGCACAAACTTATTCTCACTGATCTACCCAGGTACAGTATAGATCTACTGTTTCATGATCTGTAAAAGAATGCACATGCCTGGCAGGCATACTGTATCCCCATAACATCCTCCAAGCCTCAGCATGTATGGAAAATAATGAAAAAATCATGTATGTACAAACCTTAAAGCTTTTAAACATTGAAGCCTACAGATGAAGACAATCAAAGCTAAAAAAGGGAATGTTTTCGATAACGGAAAATAAAACGTGCATTAACTATCCTATATTCCGTAACTGTCAGCAATGACAGACTTAACACCTAAAGGAAAGTTGCATCGTCCTACAGACTATATCAAATTATGATATGCTATTATTCCAATAAAACAGTCTTTCAAGTGTCTATCATAATGATATAATGCCTCTGCCAGCCCCAGACAACCCACAGGATTACATTATCCTAAGTCCGAATTGTTACTCCCACTGCGTGCATGGCACTCATAAGCTTATGTCAAATACGTTCTGTGGATGGTTGATAACATGTTAGTAATTATGCATGTTTTATTTCCTCTGTGAACAGTAGATATGTCAAACAAAATCATGCTGAGGCAATAAAAATGTAGAATACTTTATCTGGCTTACACTATCAAACTTTACATTTGAATCTGGATGACCAGACCCTTAATTAAAAGCTGAATAATACGACAACACTTTCGTACATTGTCAGATTGAGATGTCTGTAGCTGCTGTACTTAAGTTATGTCATCGTTTTTGCCACATTCCCCTGCTGATCGGGAAGGGGAATAATTCTGGATGTAAGGGCCAAACCCAGCACCTCTAGCATACCTCATTACATCATATTACATATGCACATGATAACAGAATGATGCTCTTTCTTTGCAAAATTGACTCGGCGGGCACCATATATTATTTTCAGAGAGAAAAAATATTGGAAAACGGAAAATTATTTTTGTGTGTCCTCCTTTAAGGAAAATATGTCAGCATGAATATTTGCTCTTTCTTGCACTGGTCACATAATCAGGGCGTAAAAAAAAAAATGGATTACAGCATAATCTAAGAAACCATAACAGTTGCTATTCAAAATAAGGTCAACATCAAGTTAAGCATTGTCTCCAGTTCACAAAAAGAAAAGTGCCAGTGAAATATATTTCAAGCCTACATATTCTTCTTTTCTAAGTCCTTCCCAAGATCATACTTGCAACATATGCACATATGTATCGTCCATGGTGCGTTTAGAGGCTGCACAGCACTATTTTAAGCCATGTGATATACAAACTCATAAGTCAACATGGACTATACAGTGTATCCGTAGACTCAGGTAATAATTTACAGTAATTAAACTCAGATCAACATATTAAAAGTTATTAAGCAAAGCAATAAGATTGCACATTGTCATAATAATAATTTTATACCTATTCAATATGAGTAACAATTCAGTGTTTGTGACAACTGCAATTCTTGTCAAGAGAACCACACATGTCCAGTGTTGTATTTCTGACCATTATGTTTTTTTTTTCTCTGCTCTTGTCAGGCATGCACACATGCATGCATACACACCCACACACACAAACAAACATAAAGAAATTAAATTATATGGCACCCAAATACTGATGACAAACAACTGTGATGCCATATGTAAGCAGCTGTGATGATACAGTGAACTGCAAACAGCAAACTGAATCTGTGACTCCCTTCATGTCGGACATATCATGACTCCCTTCATGTCATGCCTTTCTATACCAAGTACATCACTTACCTACACATTCTCCTCCATCACACACCCAAGCATTGCACATTTATACACACTGATATGATTCCTCCTATTTTGATTTTGCACTGAATTTACATACTGGACATCATGAATTCACTCTGAGCACCAGGAAATCATACATTAAATATCAGGTCATATAAATGCACAAGAAACTTCCAGTCACAATACTGAGACAGTTCATAGTCAAATTACACTAAATTCTGTGCCTAAATTTGGAAGCCTAAGAGACTGACTGCAATATCATAGTGTTCATGACTTCATGTGTATGGTTTCAACAGATTCTTCACCAAAGTCTTACTAAAGAGGTAGCCTTGGAACATTATCATCAACATCATCATCCCTACCACCACCATCTACATCACCACCACCATCGCAGCCATTCTGTACCTGTCTGACTGTCTGGATACTCTCTAATAGTGTTTCATATATAAAAAGAACTTTATGAAGTGGAAATACACTGGACCAGCCCATAATTATGACCTGCAAGATGTTCAAGCTCTCAGGTACAGAATGGAAGCTTGGGCACCAGGGCATAACTATGGATATGAGGACTTTTCCAATGCACAAGTTGTGAGGTACAGCTATATATATATTTTTTGAAGAGTAGAGAAATGAATGACCTATTTCAGAGGGCTGGCACTTCTGCTCTCACCCACCTTTCTCCCTGTCAACCACTGAAATTCCCCATTTATGACCTTGCAGTCAGATAGTCAATTAAACTTATTATACAGTATAAAATGCTTGGGTGGATGATTTAGCAAGTCTTAGTATATTCACTTACGTGATACAGGAACACCTTTATGAGACACTTAATATTTGTAAGAAAATAGGCATGCATGTTATAGATAGTCTCTGATGTGCGTTGTGATATTCTTGTATTCTCTAACCCTGTCACTATAATATCACAATGATGAATTCTAAACAAGACAGCAATCTTCACTCCACTGAAGCTATAACTAGGACAGTAAGCAGGCCCTTGCAGTCAAAAAAGATGCAGGTGGAGAGACATGCAAGTTTTCATTGAATGCAACATTGTACTGACTGACCTGTTGAAGACAGAAAGTCACAGAGGCATCAAGGTAAGAAATGCTGTGTAGAGTATGAATAAAGCTCTATTTTAAATGAACCTGCTACTCAAAAAAAAACGACTATTGCACATGATGTAACATATTACTTTGCAATACAGAAAGTACATTAAAGCATATTGAAATAAACTAGCTGTGGTATGCACCAAGTGAAGTTGTGACGTTGTGCTAACAAAAGTGCTTAAATCAGACTGAAGCCACAACTGAATTAATTATCATGCCAGTTTTGAGATTTTAAGATTTACGATGCAAAGATGGTTTAAATACTTCTCACAATGAAAATAACTGAGATAAACCATTATATATTCATTGAAAATATATGAAGACTATGGGGTGATTTCAATATTAGTCTAATACAATTGTAAGGCAGACTTAATATGAACACTTGAGGTGTGTGGAATAAGATATAGCAGACATTTTCACATAGATTCAGCTTCTACTTCTTCCAATACCGAGCTCCGAGGATGTAGTCCCAAAAGCATGAATGTATCCTTGATAATAATGACACAAGTAAGACACAAAAAGTTAGAAATAAGTGAAACACCACACTGTCCGACTTACTACTGAGCCAATGGTTTTCGGATTCTTCATCTGCCTCTGAAGTATCCTGGGTATTCAAGTTTTTAATATCTAAATATGCCTTGATCATTTCAGCTTTGTCCATCCATTTCGTTACCTGCAAAGAACAAAGACTGTTTAGCACCAATCTCAATGTAATGCTGAAATGTCTTCATAACATAAGGTGACAATTCAAACATATTCGTAAGATGATTAAAAATTTGCTCTGCAGGATTTATGAAAGAAAAAAAGAAAAGCTCATTGAGAGAATTTACGTTGGTGGTTCTTAATACAGTCGACTCCACTTAATTGCAACTCCTTCTGATCACGGAAAAGGTTGCGATTAAGTGGAGTTGCAATTATGCGGAGCTGGTATTTTCAGTCAATAATTGCTTAGTGGGGTAGGGGTGAGGTGGGGGTAACCTAACTGAGCAAAACAGTTTGTTTTTCCATTTCTTCCTGAATCAGTTTGAGGGAGGTATTTTTCCTCTTGTCCTTTTTTTAATCTATTTTGTACCTGAGTGACCCATACTGGTTTCACATACAGTCGAGCACGGAAAACTCGAATTTCTCCGGGATCGAAAAACAGTGTTCGAGATTTCCGTAATTCGAGATTCCCGTGACGGCAATATTTTCACAATTACCATCGACTAGAGGGACTGGTAAGGGGAGATAACCACACGACACTAATCTGCTCTGATCTTAACATAATTAGACTTACCACCCTTCCCTGTTTCCGACGTTCCACATAAAATGATGACAAACAAACTGAATTTAATGAACAGAAGACGAAAATCACCTGATTTCGTCGGAGTAGATCGAACTTTGGTGCATAAGTGTAATTCTGATATGTTCGACGTTATTCGAGGAAAAGAAAGAAATGAGGAGCGGCACTATTGCCTGTCTGCTATTACCTATCGCCCCGTCACGTCACTCTATGCGCATCGCGTCATGTTCGACGCAATAAAATTTATCGCAGCGTGTGTTGACCTAGTCCACCACCCGCCAGGTCGCTCTGCATGCTCAATCACTACACCACCCCCCTCCCGCTGATTCAATAGAGCCACACAAAGCATTGTCTTGATCCCTTGCCCATTACCACGGCAGTCCCGCACACCTTTCCCTTATCACTAACACTGGGACGAGCAACGCCAGACAAAGAAAGGCTTTTTCAGTCATTTCTCTGCTTTGAGATCGGGTAGATGATGATGAAATCGTTCGAGAAATGCGTGTTGAGAGTTCGAGAAAATCGTGTTAACAATACAAAGAAAATAGAGGCATTTAAAAGGGGCCGATAACAGCGTTCGACATTTCCGTGAATTCGAGATTAGTGTGTTCGAGTTTCTGTGCTCGACTGTATTGTGACCTTATTTATGCTTTTTGATGACTGTGTAACTAACTTTAAACGTATAGTATTTAATTATTGTGTTGACTGGAAAGTTCATGAAGGCTTTGTCCAAGTTTTGATATATGCAGCGATATTCACTAAAATATTGTAAAACTATGTGGGGTAGTTAGTATTTCCATAATATAAAAATGGACGCGCCTGTCAAGTCAGTCAAATAATTGTGAAATTCCAAATCTGCCAGTGTCATGAATAAATTTTCCTTTAAGTTCATAATCTATTCTGTTTTGCTGGCTTATTATGCAATTTTCAGTGGCGCTTCCACAAAGGAACAGTTATGTGTTACAATACATCCACTATAAGTCAATCTGACCTACAAGCTGCTTGTTGCATATAGTGACCAGGAATGCAGTGTAAACATTTTCTGTAATGTCTCAGTTTTTACTCTTAGCACCTTGCAAACACACTCCATCCTCATACATGTCATTTTACTCAAAAAGTCCAGGACTAGAGAAGAGAGCATACAAAGAGGATGACCTTCATTCTGCTAACACACTGATACATTTCCCAGAACCCATATGAATAAAGTCCTACCTGTGCGTTAAGAAGGTCTCTTCTTTTGCCTTTTGGTTCAGCTGAAGTTGAAAAGATAAAGACAAGATTTAAAGAGTAAAATGGTAAATCTCTTAAGAAAAACATCCTTTACAACAAAAGTGTAAAAAGAGAAGAAATATCATTTCTCTCTCCTGTTATAACAGGATTTTGAATATAACAGGTTGTTCCCAGTTCAATTACCAATAAATATATAGTAAAGTATTCCTAAAATAGCAATGGCCTGAGCAATGAACTCTAGTTTGGCAGTGACAAAGCAAATTCTCTGACAGAAGTTGGAAATGCTGTTTGTAATATAAGCTGTTTAATCAACAGCCAGTTACAAAATAGTATGTGTGTTCATATTAACTTTTCAGTTCTACACTGTTAGTATCTTTACTTGCTTAATACAAAATGAAATCTATGTTTTATCCCTTTCTCTATCATGAAAAGCATTATAGCTTCAGTAACATTTGACCACTGCAACTTTTAGCATAGAGAATGTCTTTCTATCAAAAATCAAACAAAATAACTGGATTAATGCAACACAAACACTGAAAGTGTCGAGTTTAAGCTTGAGGGAATAAAATGTTACAACAAAATAAAAAAGGCAACCCAAAACTGAAAATTTACACTAAAATTTGGTATAACAAAATCTGCTGTGTGGAAATTTTATCAGTCTTGGGCATCTTTGCGTTGCTGTTTCGATTTTGATGTAACATTTTATATCTTTAAGCTACAAATGCCAGACATTCACTGTTTGTGCAGCATTAGAGAAAGATAGTTTGTGTGAATTCTCACATGGTTTCAGCAAAATCTGCAGAAGTTGTACCCAAAATCGATGGTCTCATAATTTTGGGACAACCTGTACAATTGCATCAGGCCTGTTGCTTTAATCCCCCATTATATCTTATGTAGTATATAGGGACATAGTGCTGGCCCCTGCATCCTATTATGACCAGTCTGCATAAATGGCTAACACAAATACAGTTCATGAAATTGTTTGTCTATTCTGTTCGAAGTTCAATAATATAAGGACTGTAAGATAAAAATTGTCCTGCGTATGCCAGTATACTCACAGGGCAAAATTTTCAACAAGCCACCTAAAGCCACTTCATAATGGTGCAAACACTTCTCAAAATTTTCTGCTCGTTCCTGTGAAGAAAATCAGATATTTAACAAAATAATGGTAACAGGCGGAACAGAGCAGGAGATGGTCACTCATACATAGCTAGATTTATATGTTGAAATATATTCAGTGCACTTTGAAACAAAAAGAAAATGATGATGTCTATACAGCTTTGCCTGATACTATCTATTTGGTTTTGCCTTATACTATCACTCAAACCTATCAGCAGAAAAGGCTAGATGCCACAAGAAATGAATCTACAAGATACCTTGATCTTTGCTATGTTGTTATCATGACCAGATACAAATCTGTTCAGTCATGATATATTTAAATGTAGAACGTAGAGTGCAGATGAAGATGATGAAATAAATACATTCCAGCAGAGTGACAGGAAAAGACAGAGAAGCTTCAGAACTACAACTCTTTGCTATCCTTCTAAACATTTTTTTTCATTTTCATATTCTTCAGTGATAACTTGATGCATAATGTTTACTTATCACCTAGCACTGACTCAACATCCTTTAGATAAATTGATCAGAATTTAGAAATCTATCAGGAATAAAGCATACCTCCATATAAGCTGCATTTATGAGTTTTAGCACTGCAACCAGCTCTTGAGAATCTGAGCACATGGACACTGTGAATTACAAATAATTATTATGGGAACAGAAACTGCTGGTAGGCATATATGTTTAATGGCCTGCAAACAGGGAATGTTCAGTAAAATTTAATCTTCCGGCATCATTATATTGTGATCTTGTGCAAAACAATTTGATAATAAAATTTTGCCTTTTGGAAAAGGTTACATTTCCATTTACTATGAGTGAAAACAACTAATACAATAAACACCCACAATTAGTATTAGCTTTTATTTATAGTTAGTTAATAGACTTTTCAAGAAATGGCAGCTGGTCCCATTTCACAGTCCATTACACAACATGTGAATAATTCAACATTTTGATTTATACTGATGTGGAGTTTGATTGTGTCTCCCATGCATTTAAAATATTTTGTGTTAAACCAGAAAAACTGCAAAAAGAAACAACCCACCAAAAACATAAAAAAACAAACTCCTACGACCTGTTTTTAGCTTGAATATAAGATTCTGATGAAGCAAACTTCTGGGACATAGAACAAAAAGCATGTCTGCTCCCAACAGAAGATAAAGTTGACGATAAATATATAAGTATGAACATACAGACTTGTAAATGACAATTCTGGCAGACAGACTTACTTAGCTCTTCCAAAATCTCTGTTGACATGGACCTATTATAGGTAGCTGTATCGCTGCTACATGTGACTGCATCATTGTTTGTTGAAGGTGAGGAATCCATCTTGGAGTTTGGTGATGTGTTGGGGGTTGTGTCACCAGCCTGGGACTGAGGTGATGAAGTAGAGGCACTTTCTTGAGGCTTAGAAACTCCCTCTGGAGACTTCAACCCACTCTCTGAAAATTTAGACTCAGGCGATGACGTTGATGTGGCATTACCAGGTTTTGACTTGGCGCCTGAAGTGGGTGTATTGCTGTCAGAGCTGTCACTGCGTTTTGGTTTTGATGTCAAAGGCTGAGAAGGACTGGAATGTAGTTGTGTCCTCAGTAACTCTTTTAGTGTCTCTGCACGATCCATGTACTGTCTGATCTGTAAATTGTGAAAGTGCCATCAACTTATTATTTGTTCGAGTTAGATATCTTGCGGCTCTTCAAATACTAGACCAATTCTGAATATTGCAGAAAGGGAACACAGGCTTTATTTGCTGCCTGAATTTTTTCTTTTTATCGTAAAACTCTTTGCTAAGACTGTGCTAAAAGAAGCTACCATTAAAATGAATAGGCTTTACAAATACATACCTTTGCTCGCAGTGACTCTTTCTTTTGAGCACTTTTTTCAACTGCAGGAAAAAACATTGTGTCAGTTAAAATAATGTAAAGCGTATCTTTGCATGCGGAGTATGAGCAACTGATGAAATAGAATACTGCAAAATATTCAAAGTGCAGTCTTAACTTTAGTTGCATAAAATTTATCCAGTATTTGACAAGTTATTTGCCTTGCTTGATGCATTGAGGAGTAGTTCCATACAAGATTATTGATAACCAGATAAATAGTTTGAGTTTTCCATAAGAACTGACTTGCTAATTCCAGGCATTTTCTGATCATTAAATGTCAATAGCGACCTGTTATATATAATTTTTCCACAATTTCTTGGTCTGAGGCAACCCTACAATTGCTTAAATAGTATCACTCTTCAATGCTAATGGCAGAGCAAAAAGTTATAGGATATAAAAAGTTAAAATACAATGAGCTCTGCCCAAAGATGACTTACAATGTATGGCGGGCACAAAGAAATCAAGTGCTTCACAATATAATCGCACAGCTGCTTTGTAATCTCCCATATTATCTTTCTTCACAGCTCTTTCAATTATCTTGACCTGTGCAAAGAAAACAACATTCAAATAAAATGCAACATGATTTGTGAATGATGCAACCTCCTTCCCTACACCTCCTCTCCTAAATTTATGGATAAACATATGCACATAATTTTAGTCCTAAACTTTCCTTTGTGTGCTTTTTGATTATGAATAATGTCATAGGACTGAACCAAATTTGCTCTCAATTCACTCAGAAATAGGCCAGGGATGCCACCCGCTTTTCAGGAAAATTCTCTGAACTTTCTGCAGCATCACATATATTATATCATTTAGTTGTAACATATCTACTCATATCTGCAATATGTGCACAAATACAAAATTACACCAACAGTGAATGTCCAAGGTATGAACAATAAGAGACATTTAAAGACTTAAGAAATTCTTTTGATTTTGATATTTCAAGTTATGGCAGTTCTCAGACAGGTGTCAGGTATAGTCTTCGCTGAAAGACAACATTTTCTGATTTTAGGGAATTCTATGAAGAGTGGCATCCCTAATAGGAATGATATAAATCAGTCTTGATTGAATAAGAGAACAGATTTCATTTTCTGCCATGACAGCTCTCATAACAAGCTGTTCTCATCATATCTCTAAGGACACCTACAGCTGTGGGTAATGAGTCCTTGGATGGAATGTGCGCCAGATCAACAAATGGATGAACAAAAAACTCCTCAAAAGTTATTCTCTTGTTAGGGTCTCTCTGTAACATACGGAGAGTGAGATCTCTGGCTTTATCAGACACATTAAATCCTTGTGGTATCTGGTGAAACAGTGAAAAAAGACACAGATATGAAATTAAGTGCAATGAAATACTTTTTTAAGTACATGAGAGTTACATTAATGGTCTCAAATAAAGTGAGCACAAATAATATTAGTTTTTGACAGGCCTGTTTAATGAAAGTACTAAGGAAGATGACATACTGAGGACTCTGACTAAATTGCAAGAGGGATAATACATCTTTGAGTATATTTTCAGCAACTGTCGGTACCGAATAGTTACCGCAATGATGTAGCCCCTTGTCTTTTGGGATGGTGAAGCCATCACTGGTGAGCCTATGGCAAACCAGCACATACTTTGGCCCACTTAGAATGATGTAAATTTAGACTTTTCCTGAAGTTGTACAGTAGATATACGACTCCTTCGATGTTCTAATCTCAAAGAAGTGCGGAACATATGCAGGTTCCAATTTCGTCTGATGCACCAAGTTGCACTTTGGCATGCAATCTTTCTCTTCCAATTCAAAGCAAGTTGCATCATACAGCACACTAATGCTTCCCAATATTTAGCAGGTGAAATATGAAGGAAATTTTTATCTATATAAAGCTACTACTCTTTATAGATCAGAAGCTGTGAATTTCGGGAACTGAAAATTGTAAGTATGTAATCAATGCCCTATGGCACCACAACTATAATACATTAGGAAAACTTGCATTACCTATTGCTTTTAGGGAAGATAATATTGTCAAAGTCTCTCAGCAGCAATTAATGTCAAAACTTCAAAAAGCATTAATTAAAGTGAATGTGGAGTGTTACACACAAAATACACCAAAAAGTCTCTTGTCTGTACTTGTATGTAAGAGAAATATGTTTGCACCACATGAGGCTCTAAAAGCACACAATATGTGAACCTGAATAATTTAAGTTACCTGCAGCTGTCTGCACAATAATAATTCACTGTAAATCTCATCCTTTCAAAAGGCCACACTAATAGCTTTTCATGGAATATACATATTCATACATGCCTTTCAGATAGAAGATGCTGGAGTCATAAAACGTGTCATGTATAGCAAAATCAAGCCTTTACATTTCAGCATAAAGAAAGCATATCAAACTTACCTCCACTGGTTTCTGGTCCCAAATTTTTTCACCAAGTTCCTTGAAACTTTTTGATGCAAATGGTGGCTTTCCAAATAAACATTCTGCAAATAAACAGAAATGACATACTGAATTATTATTTTAGAAGGAATAACATTTTTCAGTCTATTGTTCTATTCATCCAAATAAAAGATAAACTATTTTCTCTGTACCATCTTGAAAATATGCAATGTATGATAGAATAGAATATTACAAGGACACTCAGTTGAGTGTAGAAAATATTATTGTATGTGAAGGCATTTGGGAGAGAAGAAAACACAGCTCCCCTGGCAGTTCTCCAGGCTGGAAAACATGATGAATGTGATACCTTATTCTTTACTATGTGAAGGAACAATGCAGGCTGGCCATCTGTAATTTTTAAAAACCCAGTAAATGGTTTATAAATGATCTTGAAAGTAAGGGAGATAATGTAAAGGCATCTGCTCTTCACAAATGCATTTTTATGTTCTTTAAAAGTGTGATGATTCTTCAGAGAATGCAGCTTTCAAGCTCACATTTCTTTTAAATGATTTATTACAGAAATGCAACTCTGAATACACCACTAACTCATTTCTAATGAGACTGACTTCATCTGTTATGGAAAAAATGCTCTTTGATTATCAAAAAAAAAAGACATTACTTCAAAAGAGAAAAAGGCAAGGTCCAGGGTCATGGCATTCTTTCAACTGCCCAAGCACTTTCAATCCCAACTAATCATCCATAAGCTTATACACTGTGTCATAAGGCACAAAAATGAGCCCTAATTAACTGCCGCCGTTTTTACGGAGCGAGTCCCTTTCCCAGGATTGCTCTATTTGGTTTGCTCTGTTTTTCGTTAATTTTTGAGCAGTGAAGTGGAATCAAGGATATGGAAGCCATATAATGTTACAAAAATGGATTCCAGAGATTTGAAAATAAATGATAAAGGATCTTCAGCTATGATACTGCATGTGCAATATGTGTAGCATAATGATCTAAATACTTTCCCAATCAAAACAAAAAGATTTTGAATATTGAGAAAGCAAACCAAGTCATGAATGACAAACCATGAGATGAAGTAATTAGACCTACCAAATAAGATCACCCCAATTGACCACAGGTCTACTCTGTTGTCGTATCTGCCATGACAAATTATTTCTGGCGCCATGTACAAAGGAGAGCCTCTCATCACATGAAGATTGTCCCCGTCATATAAAACCTTTGCAAAGCCAAAATCTAGAATGAAAAATGGGTATAAAAAGGAAGACAATGTAGCAATACATAAATAAAATCTATATTAAAAAATTCCACTGCTGAAAATGTAATGAAATGGAATAAAAGTTTATAATCATTTGTTCCATGAGGTCTTCCTTCTTTTACATCAATACATGTACAGACATATAAAATAAATCTATCCCATAGCTCTCTTAAATAACCCCTTCAGACACTTTACTGTCTAATGACATCAGGCAAAACATGCCTGAGGCAATATTGTGCTGGTCCAGTTTATAACAAGATCATGTAAACATGACTGTGTGAGGAAATGAATGAAAAGTGATCATATTACTGCACTGTAGAAACATAACTTAATGACAATTTTAAACTGTGCTGGACCAGCCTAAATTTATCACAATGTAATGCATTATCACTTACTATTGAGCAAACTATCTATTCTCTTGTCAAAGGATTTGTGTGAATGATCTGCTTGAGGAAACAGAAAACATCAAGACAGAAAAGTTAAAGGAAGGAAACAGAGATATGAAGGAGGAAAGAGTGGAACTGGCACTAACATGATAGCAAGTGTACATACAGATTTACCTGCAAGCTTTAGATGAGGATTTGATGAAGAGGTTAACAGGATATTCTGAGGTTTCAGATCCATATGTGCAACATTATGATCCCACAAGAATTTCATTGCAGATGCTGGAGATGAAATCAAAATCTTTTACAGCTTGTTCCATGCATTCAATGCCTAATTCTTAAGGAGGTCCTGAGGGCGATTTTCCAATTTAAGTATCTTTTTTTAATTCAGCATGTTCGAATTAGTATAAAACAGTGAAAAAATATCATGTTTATTCCTTGATTGCTATGGGAACGGTCGCCATCTTGAATTTTTACATGAAAATATGTCATTTTCAATAACTATCTCCACTAATAACTAAATTTCACAATTTTTTGACAAAAACACCACAAATTTCAGAAAATTTGAAAAAATAACCCAAATATCTCTCTATTACTTTTCATGTACTCACCCCAAAACCTCATTTTCAGGACCTCCCCCCTCCCGTCACCTTAACTCACATTCCTTAATTCTCTTCCCTCCTCTCTCTCTACTTAGCCAACCAAAGCTCACCTACTCTGTCATCCACACCAACATATACACCAACCCAAAAAATGGCATCACATGACACTAATAAATGCCTATATCACACCATTTTCAAAATCACTTACTTAGTTAAAATGTTTGCTGAAGATTCTGTTTCTCTGCATATTTTAAAATTTTTATGATTGTTCAGCTTATCATGTAACCTTTTTACCTATTTGCTGTAAAAATCTCTTGACGATATGTTCTGGCAGAGCCCTCTTGCTTCGAATGAAGCGTGACAGGTCTCCTCCACTGCAGTATTCCATAATAAGGTAAATGTAGCTTGAGTCCCACTAGGCAAAAAACAAAAAAATATTCCACAAAGTTTATGTATAAAAAAATAGTACGCTGTCTGTAAAATTCTTTGCCAAATTTCTACTGTGCTAATTACTCTTTCATAAATTCAAATCCAAATTCATTCTCTATTTATGTGTAGACATGTATCCATAACGAAATCCTCTGTGGGCTTGGTGAATGTGGTCTTCACAACTTTGATGGATTAATAGAAGTAAATTATAAGATGTTTTTTTATTATTTATTCTGCATTGTAACATACTACAATGGAAATGAATCAATGTAAAATAGAGGATACTGAGCAAATGATTTTATGGAAGTCCTACCGGTATCTTGGATGAGGAAGCAAAAAACCGCATTTATATGATCTAAATGACCAATAACATGTGAGTGCAGAGATATAATGCATCAGCAGAAATTTTACTGGCTGTCAGACAAAAAGGAAACGCACATTTTGTAAAACTGGTTGAAAAACAATGTGATCTGTTTTAGACTTTAGAGTTGAGATGTAACAATGCAGTTTTGTTGTCAGAAAGAAGAGGAGAAATTGTATTTTTCATTCAACCTGAATACCCAATTCTGACTGTGTCACTGTGTGCAGTTACATGTTCTGTCAAATCTTGGTTACTAAAAAAAACCACTAGTAATGTGAGTTTCATGGTACAGAATAAATAGACTATGCTACTGAACGTACACAGATCACTATTTGTTTATTCCTTGTGCTCATCATCTACAAAGTAGACAACTAGTGATGCACCCAAACGGGAGCTTTGAAAACCCCTCTCCTCACCCACATTCTGAACAGGTGACTTCAAAAAGTGACCATCACTGGCTTGTTAATACTGGATACTTCTATGAAAGAGTTGAGTTGAGTTGAGTTTGTGTTTTACGGCGTGTCAGCACGATTACCGCTATATACTGTGAACGATTTTTAGTAGAATTTTCCTATCAATTTTGCCTGGACAGCGGCCGCTAGGCCTACTCTTTTNTGAACGTACACAGATCACTATTTGTTTATTCCTTGTGCTCATCATCTACAAAGTAGACAACTAGTGATGCACCCAGACGGGAGCTTTGAAAACCCCTCTCCTCACCCACATTCTGAACAGGTGACTTCAAAAAGTGACCATCACTGGCTTGTTAATACTGGATATTTCTATGAAAGATGTTTTGGTTAAAAGTTATTTGCATTCCTTCTGTTTTGTATTAAGTGGAAGGAGTTTACAATGAGAGGATTGCCAATGGGATTTCAAAAGCTATTTCAATTTCACGCATATCCACTTTACCATGATGCAGAGCTGTTTTCCATATCTGCTTACCTGAAAATCATTCAAAGTCACAATATGTTCATGCTTCAGGTTCTTTAACAGCTCAATCTCTGTAAGCAAGTTCTCTGTGGAAGCCTTGTTCAAGCTGCTTTTCAAGACGCATTTAATTGCCACAACCTCACGAACACCAGTCTGTAAAAGAGTATGCAGATATATGTATCTGCTGTAATACAAGAAGCTGACAAGTAAACCATCATCATAATTACAGCAAATTATAAGAAGATTGCTCTAAGTTCAGAAAGATATTTCTGGGAGTTTCCTCCTGTATAATGATAAAAAAACAACAACTAATTATTAATGATATTTATCAGAAGTGCTAATTCAAATAAAGCTTCAAATAATCCCAGATGTTCTCCTACTCTTGTACATTGGATAAATTTCTGTATTTCATGTGACAAAGTCATCCACACAAATTTAACACTGGTGACAATCAATTCTGAAATCTGAATGCCTTACCATGCAGAGGTCTATGAAGACAAGTCAGGACCATATGATGTGATAATGTCGAGTAATGTCAGATTTTTTCGCCAGTTGGGGAAATTCGTCACCTCTTTCCCACCTATGCTAATTTCCAGTAGTTACTAGTATAACCCAATTAATCTATTACAGACGAATTTAAGTGTCAAACTATTTATAGTTACATTACTTGTGGCTTAGACAAAATCAGCCAATCTGCACATTAGACTGCAGATGGTAGCAGACGCATTGCAATTGAGACGCTGCTCCTACCACATCACTTCCCCCTTCTGTCTTTCTCTTCTCGCTGTCTGCTTTGCCTTGCTATTTCTGATGCCTTTTGCTATCCTTGTAATGCTAATGTATGAATTTGTTTTGAACTGTGTTGTTGTCTGCTCACTTAAATATCAGTAACACATTTCATTATCTTCTTTGATAACAATGTTTTAGTTGCCTCACAATTGTTTTTGTCTTTAAAATTTGTTTATAATTGCTTGGAAGTCGAGGCGGATGAATTCACCACAACCCTCAGTCAAATTTGCCAGCTCAATTTTTTAAATTTTGTTTTACAAGATTTCAGATTTATTTGTTTTGACTAATTCTAATTTGGATTTACTCAGTCCAATATAGTTATTCAAATTTGATTTTGACCCTGCTGGATGTATAAGAAAAATGCATTTTGAAAGAGTGATAAAGGCTGTCCAGATGGTTAAAAACATGTGCAGGTGCAGCCAAATTTTTTAGAGTACCCAGGAAAAACATTGGTGGATCATTTGTCGGGAAGATCAAAGCTAGACAGAAAAGCAGGAAGAGAGAGGAGCATTCCAGAGAAGTTAGAGAACTCTGCAGTAGATAAAGCTATTGCGGCGGCTAAAGCTGGATTTCCATTTACAAAAAGACAGTTTTTACTTAAAATTGCAACACTTGTGAGCAAATTTAAACTAAAGACTCAGTTCAAAAATGGCATGCCCAGTAAAGACTACTGGTACGGTCTCAAGAGCAGGCGCCCTGACATCGTTATTCAGACACCCCAGAACACTGCCATCAACCGTTTACGCATGATGTCTAGAGCTGTGGTGGACAAGTACTTTGATGATCCAGAGGGGCTGCTGGCAGAACTGGAGCTCAGGAACAAGCCTTCTCAGAACTGGAGTTGTGATGAGACTGGGCTCCAGTTCTGTTCAGATGTGTCCAAAGTAATAACCCAAAGAGGAGCCTGGAACATCATTGTGAGATGCAGTCTCTCCAAAGAGAGTGTTACAGCCATGATCTGCATTACTGCGGCAGGACAGGCCATGCCCCCACTATGTGTGGTGAAAGGAAAGTCTGAAAAAATCAGTGTGGTCTTTTACGACTCATGACCCCAGAGAAGGAACCATCTGGACATACCAGGAAAATGCCTGGATGAATGATGATATTGGGGTCCTGTGGTTCCACGATGTTTTCCTAAAAAAGTGCGGTGATGCCAGGCCTCAACTCCTTATGTTGGACTCTCAACACAACCACGAGTTCTTGAAGTTGTTGCAGCTAGCCCAGAGCCAAAACATCCACATCATGGTGTAGCCTCCACACACTACTCATGTGCTGCCTCTCAACCCAGTAGTTTTCAAGCAGTTCAAAACAACATACAAGAAATCCGTACGGAGTTTTTGGCGGACAATCCTGGCCAGATCATTAACAAAGTTACATGACCAAGACTACTGCAGAAGACATGGACAGTCACTATGAGTATGAGATCTTATAGGGTTCTTCAGATCTTCCGCGTGAACCTCGGATTGCTCTAAGTCTGATAACCGCCTACGTCATCAGTTGGAGGGCACCTGGCGAGGCTGGGAGGTCAAAGTGCATATTTGTGCATAACATTGGCCGAGACTAGTGATCAGCTCTATGTGGAGCATCGAGAAAATGACGTTCTTGGCGCTAAAATTGTTTTAATGACCAAAATCTACTTCATCAAACTGTTCTTCTGTAGGGCATCCCCACGGAATCAATGTAATCCATAGATCTATATCACTATGCCGGCTTCTTCGCTCGGGGAAGAGGGAAAGATCTGTGTAATCTTAGCATTAGAAGCTGGAACCCATGATCAGACCTACCTTGTTATTAAAAATTTTGTAATTATCATTTCATTAAATAAAGTTTTTGTATCAAATGCCCCTTGGTGCATGAAAAAAGTATATGTTATACTTATCAAGGACTTAAGAATTCGCGCATATGATTTCATACTTACTAAAGAGGTATACCTGTTGATATAATATATATATATTTTTTAATAACTTAATATCTTGACTTCCCCTTCCTCTTCTCCCACATGCAGCTGATTAATATGTAATACTGAAACTAACAGACGTTATAAAACATATTCCCTTGAGAGTAAATAAAGGTTGATTTATCTCCCTATGTGAACATGTAGAGGAACCTCGATATTAAGTGTTGATTCATTTAATAAGTGTAACTTACCTTGGTATTAAGATTGAATTTCACGTGCACGGACTCATTATCATTCTATCATTTAATTAATGAGGCACGTATTAACAAGTATATCAAGTATACCTCAATAATAAGTACACCAAGGGCATGTTTTATATCGGATTTTATTGTAATATGTATGGGCATGACTGTGCAGGTGTGTGAGCGTGGTACACGTGTGTGTGTGTATATATTTTAGTGTGCGTGTCTGTGTGTGTGTGTATTGGGATGTTTGTGGATTTGTGGATAGATGAATGTGTATGCGTTTCTGAGTGGTAATATAATATATTATGTTGATAATTCTCTATGTCTACAGTCTAGATTAGGCAAGAACATCCGACATAACTATTGAAGTTTTCCCCAACTCATTTGCTCGTTCACTGATATTGCGCTGCATTGCACAGAATAACTACTAGCTGCTGCAACCATCAATCATAGACTTGATTTTTTTTTTTTTGGGTCAGCAGGAATTCTGTAAAATTCTGCTGATTTTAGCACCATTACCAAAAAGTTCTTGACTGCGTAGCACCATTATCAAAAAGTTCTTGACTGCATGGTCTTAAATTAGTAGTATTTCGGAAATTTCTAAAGTTTCGGAAAAAGGAGATAAAAATACTCTCTCCAGATCTTGACAATGTTATTTCCTATGTTCAAGTGGCAAGTACTCTAAGCGCAATGCTTGTTCCGAGGCATTGGTTGAACAAACTTCTAGGTTACGCCTAGCAGCCTAATCAGTAATACTAGTAGTAGTAACAGTCAACATCGAAGGCAGCACGAATCTGACCTTTCACCCATGAATGAAGGTAACAGTCAGCCGCCGGTTTGGACGGCGCGGCTAAAAATAGATCGCTTGGGGGACTCTGTTTCAGCGAGCAGCGATCTGAAGCACCCTATAGAAGGCATTTGAGGCCACAGGCATCTATCCTCTTGACAGATCCAAGAAATAAAATTTTCATACATTCATACAGACTGAAAAGTATGATATTATATCTCTGCATGGCTTTCAAAACCATCTGATTTGTCACCTTTGACCTCTGCCTCCATATGTCTCGCTGCTTGCTAACTCTTGAGAGACGAGGGAAGTTCCCTACCTATCTGGATTATATGAGTCAAAATTTGCACCTATGATGTATTACATGGTTGGGCAGTTGCAAAGATTTCTTGCTGAAGATAAAGAAAGGGAAAAGGGTTAACCTATGTATACAAAGGGCTAGGTTTTGTAAACTGCGTAAGCTCCTTAATAATCTGTTTTAATTTTTGCATTTTTAGAGCAGATCATATTATCTGATTTAATTAGAGGAACGGAATTCTGGATGAGATGCACAATTCTAGCCAGAACTCATGCCTGCAAATCCAACTGGCTATCTCTCAGGACAGGACTGCTCTTGCATCAATACACAGTTCATTTTATCACAGTTTAGTCACCAAACTGTCCAAACCACTCTTGTTCCTAGATTATTCCATCCAACATTTAACCCTATCCCTAACCCAACTGGGAAAGATTTCCGCAGGAAACAACCCCCGAAATAAGAACATACTAAAGAGGGATTATTTTGATGGGACAGGATGAATTTCATTTGGATTATTTATCCCTAACCTTACCTCTACCCCTAACCTTAACCCTAACCCTAACCTTACCCCTAACTCTACCCCTAACCCTAACGGGTTGTTGCCTGCGGAAATCTTGCCCCCAACTGCCCACTGAGACTGTAACAGCAATCAAGATGAGTCCATAACTCTAAAAATGTTGGTTGAGACAGGTGCATCACATGTGAGTCTCGGCCTTCTCTAACGACAGCACCGATTCCATGACTTGTCTACGACTAAATGAACAATATCATCGGTGCTGTCGTTAGAGATAGCCTGAGTCTCATTCAGAATCCCTCCCCATTTGAGAATTCTAGGCCTCTAAAGTTTAAGTCTACGCTTCTTGTTTAGTCTTTGCCCAATCTTTTTATGACATGTTGACTATTGAAATGCATATAGTCTATTTAAGGGAGGATTTCCATTGTGGTAACTGGCTATAGGAAGTTACGCTTGCTTTCGACTGATGCTCCTGTCTCCTACCTATTTTAAATGAAAGTTGCAAAATTCGACCACAAAATACAAGTTTCCTGCGCATGTTGTTATTGATTTGATGATTGAAGAGGAAGGATTTCCATATGTGGTAACTCCTACAACTACGGTCAGTACCTTAATTCCGAATAACATACTAATGCAACCCTAACCCTAACCCTACCCCCTCTAACCCTTACTGGGCCTTACCCTCCTTTAACTTTAACCCTAACACTAATGCCCATTGAGACAGGAGCATCAGTCGAAGTGAACGTAACTCCTGATTGCCAGTTACCACATACGGAAATCCTCCCATTGAAGAGATCTTTCTTGTTATTCAATGATCTGAGATTACTGAGAAAGCTCGGTGTTTCACGATACTTGTCACCAAAGCAGGCGAATTCATCTGTTCCTTGGCCGCCTTGGAGTTGGGGAGGAGTGAACGAAAATTTACAACATGCTTCAAAAAGAAATACAAACAAATGCAATTACAGAGTCAGTAAGTCTTACTTTTCTGTAGGCTTTATAAACTGTTGCATATGTTCCGCTCCCAAGCTTTTCCGCGAACACATACTGGCCCAAGTTAGGTTTCGGTAAAATTTCTCCGCTGGTTCCTGATGGATTGGAGGCCATTTTGCTGCATCTACATTTTTGACAGTCGTAAAATGTAAACAAACTGCTATATTGGTAAACAAGACTGTATTATTTCTAAGCATTTTTTTAATCTTCAAAATTACAAGCAACACATAAAATGAAGATTGTTCACTGTGTTTTTATACTTTATCACATGTTGATAACTGTAACTCTGAAAATCTCGTTGATACGAGAACAACTAGTCTATTTGTTTAAAGATGGCAGCGAAAGTTGTTTACGGTTGTCAGGCACAATATTTACCACACTTCTTGCCACTGCAGGCGTGAACAAAAGTGGGCTCCAAAGAGACCTAATGTTTTGGGGCTTTGACGTCATTGAACTTGTTCGATTGCCACTTGTATTGAACATTAATGCCTGACGGTATTGATTTTTTTTTGAAAGAATTTATACCTTCAGTCTTTCATCAGTCTAGGCTAGCTCTAGACTTGGCTTAATGGTAAGTTCAGGGTGTGGCTTATAAATAGCCAATGCAGTGGGTAATATAGCCATGTCAGGATTTTAAATGCATGTGACTTTATTGTTAATAATTATTAGATCTACATGTGTTTGATTCACAACTTTGTATGTTGTGAAGTAGTTATTCTGGTACAATCACGGAATAGGACCGATCTTGTAGCTAAACCAATGACTAAATGAACTGTATTAATGCAAGAGTGGTCCTGTCCCAGGAGATACCCGTTATTCTTTGCATACTTTGTGTAATATTTTCAAATGGAACTGCTTTGATATTTGTGAGCTCAAGCTGTAATAGGTTCATTGTATAACTGTTTACACCATGGATGTAACTGTAAGTTTAAATATCAGACATAACATTCCAGTTTAAGAAATGTCATTTGATCAGTGTTTTCACCAGACCATGTAATTGTATTATTGGTCCCCTTGGCTTAACCCATCGCCGACTCATTATGATTGAATGTGGCAATAGAACATATATGCATGTCCTTACCAAGTGCTGGGCATGGAGGCTGAATTTGGCAGCCCAGTGTTAACAGATCAGCTGGCCAAAAACATATGCAACGTTGATTATCACTAACAATGGTCATGTAGCCAGTGGGAGGCAGGACGTGAGGTGCTTCGTGCTGTGAGAGTTTAATTTAAAAATTTGAAAATTTCTATAAATTCATTAAAGGTGCACTGATACCCACTTCTTTCCTGCACTCCATAGTTTGAGTAACAAGAAAAACTTAAAATCCCTTAAATAATTAACACATCCCCCCCCCACTGAATTTATGACAAGAGAGGAATGTCTTTCCCAGCTCTTATGTTCTGAAGAAAACACTGTTTGGTGCTTGAAATGGCAGCTGAAAGATCAATTGTAATTTCCTTGAGAGTCATCTCCTAAATTGCATGCATACCAGTGTTTATCTGATTTGACTACTGTGTATTGAAATTTCTCATTTGCAAAAAGCAAATATGCTTAGTTTGTGCAACATCTTGAATTCTCCCAGCTGATGGAGTATGAGATAACATATATCCTCCAAATCAGATATAATGAACACTTTAGCATGCCATTTGGGAAATATTCAGTGTTGAAGAGCAATTTTTGAAACATTTTATAGATAGTGTAATTATTAATAAATAATTCTGTGAATTGAATAAAGAGTTCATCATTCATATTTAAAATGTGTGTTTTAAAGTTTATACAATTTTTGTGAGGAAGATCAAGGTGTAGTGGAGCTATGTTATATATTAAATTGCCCAGCTGAATTTCCTAAGTGCAGATCATTATAAAGATATTTGCTACAGCTAGTAGGATATGCAATAAACCTGATACTGAAAAGTTGAAGTGGATTTAGTGAATCATAGTTGACAGAGAAACAAGATCCAATCACAGTGATTTCACCAGGAATCTTTGCCCCCAATTGCACCTTGTGAACACTGCTACTGACTCTCCTGTCAGATGGCATAGGTTGGCCACAGCAACACCCCAAACAAAAAGAGATTTGTTAACTTTTCAGTGAAGTCAAAGAAAGACATAAATTCGAAACTGGCTGGATTAGCAAGGCATATTTTTTTTTTGCATATTGATTTGATAAACGGACTAGATATATTTTCTCAACATACTGGCCACACAGTAGCCTACAGCAGTGGATAATAGCCTAGCACCTAGCAGTCAGTGAAGGTCAAGAGCTTTGCATCATGCTTACTGCATCACATCTAATGCATCTTGAAAAATGCTACCTGTATAATTTTGGCATTCAATTTGGAGGTGTAGAGGAGGATAGTGAGGCAATGTACATAGACAAAAGAATTTTGGGTGTTCCTGTAATAGGTCATCAGCTGGATTGTAACAGTGGCATGTGATGTTCTTTTTGATTTCCTACACTGTATTCACTGAATTGTTCAGAATAGCCATATTAGATGGGATGCATTCATTTCAGTGTGAGCATTTGAACGTTTAATTAGTAGGCCCATTCAAAGGCAGTATGCGGCAACAAATATTTTTAGGGGCCTTTCTTATTTTGATATTATTTCTCTTTAAATGATTTAAAAGGGTGGGTTCAAAGGGACAGAAGTAATTATTTGCTTCCCAGCCTAAAAACTCCACTTACAGTTATATCACCTCCTCTTTGAACACATTACTCACAAAATTCCCTGTAATGATATGCATTTTTTACAGTAAGCGTGAATCTCTATCTTTCTGCCATTTTGTTGCTGTGTAACCTTTCTGTTAAACTCCAGAGAATTTTGTTCTCAGTGACTGCAAATCCAACACAATAGACTCATTCAGTTTTGTCCCTCTAAATGAAATAAGCCAAGCCAAATGACTTTTTATGATTATATTGAATGAGCAACTTATCCCTGTCTCATGTATCATTGGAAAGAGTTTGAAGGATGTTTCATGCTTGGGTACTAAATTTCTTAGGAATCTCTTCAAATTGTAAATGTTTAAGGAAATGATTCATAAGCAGCAATTGTTGTAATGGATTTATTTTTGTTGTCCATGAGTGAGCCAAACAGGTAATCTCATCTGTGATATTGCAAAAGGAGTCATATTTCTGTTAGTGTTAGATGTTATCATAGAATAGTCACTGTCATTATTAATTATTATTGCATTTTGAGTACTGAGGCTTAAATGATTTTCTATATATTTTTTCTACACCAGATCTTATGGCACGCAGAGCCACTGTAGTGTGTTACATCTGTGGGAGAGAGTTTGGCTCTAAGTCCATCTCCATACATGAACCACAATGCTTAAAAAAGTGGAATAGTGAAAATGAAAAGTTGCCTCAAGGTCAGCGCAGACCTCAGCCTGTCAAACCTCAAATCCTGCCAGCAATTGGAGGATCTGGTGGGAAAGACCATGAGCGCTTTAATGAAATGGCATGGCAGGCTGCCCAAGCCAACCTTGTAGAATGTGACAACTGTGGACGGACTTTTCAGCCTGACAGATTATCTATTCATCAGCGCAGCTGTAAACCTGGCAAACCACTTAAACCCCTCCGCCAGAATGTGAATAGCAACAGTGTAAATAATAATAATAATGAATTAAATCGACCTGGCACAGCCACTCTCACATCACCCACTATTTTGAAGCTTGATGAGACTGTAGACATTTCTGACAGTTCTAAGGACACAGCAAGATCAGTGACATCAAAGCCACCTCCTGCACAAGATAACCGCCCAAAGAGTGGAAGACTTAGGAATAGACCTGTAAGTGCCAAAGGCAGGACTAGACCAAATCTTTCAGTGACTCAGGGACAAGAACCACTTCAAGTTAATGGACATTCGAAAGAAGAGAAACCAGACATGAGTCGCCAAGGTACATATACAGCACCAGTGCAGAAGGGTCCACCAAAGCCCAAAAGAGGACCTCCTGGCTCAAACTTTGTGTTTTGCTACATCTGTGGGCGACAGTTCACCAAAGCATCCATAGGTATATGTTTTTTTAAGTGTGCATTAAAATTTACATATATTGTTTAGTTTGTTCCGTCAAAGTCAGATAACTTCATTTTAATTGAAATATAATTGGTCACAGAATGTGAAAATTCTGTCATATTGTCATAATAGAAGATATAAAAAGCTACAATAGTTACATGTGAAAAGGTTTGCAACGAAGTTTGAAATAATGGAATAAAGTAAGCAATTGATTTACAGTCTTAAATAGCTATTTCTCATCATAGGTGCCAAATGAATTCATGTTTTGGTTCACTAAATCAGATCAGTAACAGAATTTTGCAAAAGAGTATTACTGATGTTTCATTTCTCTGTGTGATTTCTGTGCATGTGAAGCCACAGGGCCAAATGGATATGGTGTTGGACTCAAGATCTAAAGGTCGTGGGTTTGACTCCCAACCACAGTCATGTTGTGTGTGCCCTGGGAAAACATTTTATTCACAGTTTCCTGAGTTCACCCATCAGTAAAATGAGTACTTGGCTGTAGGCAGTGGAAGATATTGTTAGAGTGCTAGTGATCAGCTCCAATAAATGGCAGTGGCACTGTATACTGTACTCCCCAGGAAGTTAAGAAAGCCCCAGATTGATCAGGCCTGCTGGGGTGATAGTCGCATGAGCGGACATTAGTTCAGATATGAGTCTTATAACAGCATTACCATTATTATTTCTAGCTTAATCGTCTCAATAATCACTGTCCATTTGTGCTTGTCTGGGCCTGCTGATCCTCTATGGTATCAGAAATGTTTAGCAGTCATAATATATTAGAGTAGGACATGGACATCAAAAATAATTTTCCGTTTTTCAATACTTTTTCTCTCTAAAATTTATCTATAGCGCCCACCAAGTCAATTTTGCTAAGAAAGAGCATCGTTCTGTTACCGTGCGTGTATGTAATATGACGCAATAAGGAGAGCTAGAGTTACCAGGTTTGACCCTTGCGTCCAGAATTATTCCCCTTCCCCGATCAGCAGAAGCCTGTGGCAAAAACGCTGACTTCACTTACTTTCCAGCAGCCACAGACACCTCTACCTGACAATGTATTATTCAGCTTTTAATTAAAGCAAGACACGCACATCAAAAATAATTTTCCGTTTTTCAATACTTTTTCTCTCTAAAAATTATCAATGGTGCCCACAGAGTCAATTTTGGGAAGAAAGAGCATCGTTCTGTTACCGTGCGCGTATGTAATATGATGCAATAAGGAGAGCTAGAGTTCCTGGGTTTGGGCTTTGCATCCAGAATGAGGTATTTTCAGACGGGTCTGTTACACCACGTGATCTAGGGATTGCTAGGCTATTTTGATAAATGAATAGTAATCATACATAAGCAGAGCATGTAAACAAACCAACGTGTGAGCAGGATTTCCTAGGTCACGTGATGGAGCTGAAAATACCTAATTATTCCCCTTCCCCAATCAGCAGACGCCTATGGCAAAAACGCTGACGTTACTTACGTTCCAGTAGATACAGACACCTCTACCTGACAATGTATCATTCGGTTTTTAATTAAGGTTCTGGTATTCCAAATTCAAACGTAAAGTTTGCAAGTGTAAGCCAAATAAAAGTATTTTGCATTTTTATTGCCTCAGCATGATTTTGTTTGGTATATCTACTGTTCACAGAGGAATTAAAACATTCATATCAACATGCTATCACCCGTCCACAGAGCACTGGCTAGACAGCTTGGCCATGCGGCAAGAACGTTTTTGACGTAAGCTTATGGCCACTATGCGCGCAGTGGTTGTAACAATTCAGACTTTGGATAATGTAATCCTGTGGGTTGTCTGGGGCCAGCAGAGGCGTTATATCATTATGACAGACACTTGAAAGACTGTTTTATTGGAATAATAGGGTATCGTATGATTTAATATAGTCTGTGGGACAGTGCAGTCTTCCTTTAAGCTCCCAGAGTGTATACAACGGTATTAGTGCATGAAGCCATATTACTGTCTCACTGGGCTACTTACCAGCTTAGCCCTTTGATACCAGGTAGTCTTCTCCATCATTCCCTTCTGGATTTAGCAGGAGTGACTGGCATGAAGATGATTTTATAAAATCATTTCCGGATAGGATTTGAATTCATATCTCTCATTGTTTTGTATTTTGTTCTGTAGCAGGATATTTATTTTAAAAATTCTTCCTATGCTGTCTGTTTTGGAAAGGTATCCATGAGCCTCAGTGCTTGGAAAAATGGAAAATTGAGAACAACAAACTTCCCAAAGAACATCGAAGACCCTTGCCAAAAAAACCTGAAATCCTTCAGAGTGGAGGAAAGTATGATGTGGAGGCAGCAAATGAGGCTGCTTGGCAGGCATCTCAAGCAAATCTTGTCCCATGCCCTAACTGTGGGAGAACATTTAACCCAGATCGGCTTGCTGTCCACCTCAGAGCCTGCAAACCTAAAGGTGGTGCAGGTAAGTATTTCATTTCTTTAAATCAGACTGAGAAAATATCATCAGCTTCATGTATTTGGTTTGTTTGCACTTTTTATCAAAGATGTAATCTGTACTTTACTTAGTCACACATACAGCACTAAAAACTTGATGGGATATGCAAGCCAGATATGTTGAAATTTTCGTAAAACATTGTTTGTTACTTGTCCTGTAAAATATAGCATTTTAGTTTTCATAAATAATTTACTTAAAGTTCTTTCAAGGTAAAGTAAAGTATTATATCACCAGTTGTTAGAAGCCTTGATAAATTTCACTTCTCTCTGGTTTGTGGCATTTGACTTGAACAAGTCCACAGACACCACAAATGAAGTTAAGAACTGTTTAGGGCATATAATTCCTAAAATCAATGTTTGACTTCTGTACAAGGATAAGTACTCATATTTGTTTGGTTGCATATTTGAGCTTTGCATCTGGGCAATAAAATATCTAGACTTATTGACTGGAAATATCAGCAGGTGCAACCAATACTCCAAGTACCACTAGTTCTACAAGCGGAATGAGTGGCAAGGAGTCTACAGCCAGCTTTGGCAGTAAAAGCAGAGAATCTTCCCCTCAACGTGCCAGGACTGTGGTGTGTTATATCTGTGGGCGAGAATTTGGCACAAAGTCTATTTCCATCCATGAGCCTCAGTGTCTGGAAAAATGGAAGACGCAAAATGCTCAGCTTCCCAAAGAACAACGACGCCCAATCCCACGCAAACCACAAGGAGCTGTTACGAGGTGAGGGACTTCATATGTAGGCGTTATATTGGATGTCATGATCCAAAACCTACATATTGTTCCTCTACAGAAAAATATTTGACTAGTTTGCAAAGAGATGCAGGTCAGACAGTATTTTCCATGTTCTATTTGTGCATACTTCCAGGCATTTTAACCAATTCCAAGGTAAACATGGAGCATGCGAGGAAGGTAATATTTCTGAGCATTATTTTAGTGTAATGGTTTATGACTAGTCTTCCTTTTACGGGAGTGAAGCACGACATAAAGCTGTGGTCATGGCTTCCTCAGTTCCTGTTATTGATGATGCTACTTTGGAATTACTATAAGACTTTAGGTTTGACTTAGAAAGTTTGTTGATTTCTAAATACAGTAGAACATCGTTATAATAGGGTAGTTGGGACTTTGTAAATTTGGCTTTTATTACTGTGCACTAATTGAAATGAGATATAGTCTCCTTTGTCTGCACATCCAGATTGGAATATTTGTCTGTCAGACATTGCATGCTGTGAAGTAAAAGTGCAAACTGCAAATAAACAATTATTACCGCTTGGTTTCTTGGACACATTAGTTGTCAGATCACACTGGTTTTGTGAAAACTTATACTATGGGTGATGCAGTTGTGCTTTGGCAGTGAAGCTGAGGCTTTCTCTCTTTCAGACTTATTATAATAGGGCTTTTGTATTTTTTTAACAATGGCAAAGAAGGAAGGAAGAATGGAGATTTAACATTTTTCTGTCAAAACTGGGTTTCTGTTATAATTATGGCCGTTATAAATGGGTTTCACTGTACATTCAAAGCTCATGACAGAAGCAGGCTGTAAAGATCTGGCATGACCAGAGCACATTTTTTATGAGTAGGGGAGAACAAGTCTGACTCATATTTCTTATTGCAGGGAACAAATGAATGAAGCAGCTTGGAAAGCATCACAGGCCCAGCTTGTCCCTTGTCCAAACTGTGCACGCACATTTGCTCCTGATCGCCTCGCTGTGCACCAGAGAGCATGCAGACCTAAAGGAGGAGGCAGTGGAGGTGGTGGAGGAGGTGGAGGAGGTGCTGCCCCGGTAAGAAATGTTCATGTTCACTGCACCAGTTTCATTCTCAAGTTTTTCATTCCTGAATTTAAAGAATAAAATAGCTCATAGTTTAATACATATATTGTTATTTTTGTCCTGGTCGTTTTAATAAATGCTGATATCACTTCTCTTACTATAATGGTATATTTTAAAAATAGAGAAAGAGGAAGTATTTTTTTAGGCAGTAAGTTTGAATGGATACCCTGTATTACAAATTGTCTTTTTTTTTTCATTCAAAGGCACCAAAGTCTCCAGTTATGAGGCGGCCACCCACCATTGTTTGCTACATTTGTGGCCGTGAGTTTGGCTCCAAGTCTATCTCTATTCATGAACCTCAGTGCCTGCAGAAGTGGCATATTCAGAACAACCAGTTGCCACCAAACATGAGACGACCTGAGCCAAAGAAGCCTGAAGTTAGAAGTATTGGAGGTACGTGGTATAGTGCATGAATTTTATGGAATGGATATCGATAATTTATATATACTGTATACAGTGCAGCTTCACAGTGGAAGGCATGGTCAAACTTAGCACTGTGTCAGGAAGCATTTTCCAATGAGCTGAAATGTATCTTTAAGACTAGACTGTTATAGACCAGATACTTTGCAACTTTTTGTCATGGGAAATTGAAACACTTAATGCAATAGTAGTGTAGAAAGCATGGTAGATGTTGGTTTTTTTTGTTGAACTTCAACGTATGTAAGTTAGTTTCATTTGTGCTAAGATTTATCTTGTATTGCTTTAAAGCTCGTAGGGAATTTAAGCTGAGATATTATGTGAAATTTGTTTCTTTTCTGATGTTATGTAATCTGTGACATTTTTTTTGAAAAAATCAGTTTTAGAGAAGGTGCAATAAACCTTCAGCTTTACACCTCACATGCTTAGTTAATCAGTGGTGCATATGGCTGATTATCTGTACTAAAATCATCCAGATGGAAAGATTGAGAATATCAGGTTTTATACAAAGATGCCAAAAGGCAAGTTTGCCCTAAAAATGACACATAGGGTATTTTTCTGTAAAGGAGCAGGTCTGTATTAATATATAAGTTGCATTTATGGTTTGTTTGGTTCTTTATGTTTTCGTTTTCTCTTCACTGTATTCTTATTTCATGATTTCCTCCTTATTTTACCTTGTTTAAACTGCATGTTCCATATTCGAATTAGATGTCGGAAATGTCTGACCCCTGGCTTAAATTGAAGTGAAACTTGTTTTGATTTATAGGAAACAAGAGTGGCGCCTATGATATGAATGCCATGAATGAAGCAGCATGGCAGAGTGCTCAAGCTAACTTATGTCCATGTGAGAATTGTGGGAGAACTTTCCTGCCAGACAGACTAGTGGTGCACCAAAGGAGCTGTCGCCCAAAGCCACCTAAAGTGGAAAGCTAGAGTGCAGTTTCATACCAGAATCCAGAGTGAATTGTGATCTTTTTAGATTCATCAGTGATTTTATTGTTTTGTTTTGCTGTGATCATTGTCCTTGCCAAATGCTGTAAACCAGTGGAGGAGGCACCCAGTGGTTAATAGCTTCTTTCTTTACCAGAGAGATGCATTAAATAAAAGAATGAGAGTGTATTAATTTTGTGTGATCATGTCCCATCCAATCACTTCTAAGGAATGTTTAAATTATTGCTATTTTCCACTAATTCCAAGCATTCCAATGTTGCCAGCTGCTGTATTATTCACTCACTTGCAAGTGATTGCTTTTTGCTGTGCCATCATTAAGAGTAAGTCTCATTATGCTCTGGTTACATGCAGAGATGGAAGCAGTTGTAGGCACAAGTGCTGCAAAAACTGCAAATAGGGATGAACTCCAGACATGCAAGTTTCCATTAGCTAATATGAGCCCTGCTTCCATAAATTATTTGTTTAGCTATACAGTGGAGACCACATAAACCGAGGTCTTATAAACTGAGTTTCTTGTTAAACCGAGGTAATCGTGAAGTGAGTTTTTTTTTCCCTGTTTGTTTATATTAATTTTGAAATGATAAACGGAGTTCGCAATGGGCAGATTCTCATAAACCGAGGTCATTTCATCGCTCAACGGTGATAAAAAACTTCAGATTGCTCCTATTTACGTATTCCCGCAGGATGCTCAAAGCTGGACTGAGAAAACAGCGCTCTCTGCATTGTGTTAAGGGAGGGTGATGATAGGTGGGGGATGGGTGCAAGGTAGTATTCGGAGAAACGGAGAAACGAGAGGGCCGGCCGGTGTAGTGTGCGCTTAAAGTAACTTAAAGAAAGACTGCACCGTCCTACAGACCATATTAAATCATACGATACCCTATTATTCCAATAAAACAGTCATTCAAGTGTCTGTCATAATGATATAACACCTCTGCTGGCCCCAGACAACCCATAGGGTTACATTATCCAAAGCCCGAATTGTTACGACCAATGCGCACGTGGCGGCCATAAGCTTACATCAAATACGTTCTTGCCACATGGCCAAGCTGTCTAGCCAGTGCTCTGCGGATGGGTGATAGCAAGTTAGTATGAATGTTTGAATTCCGCTGGAACAGTAGATATGCCAAATAAAATCATGCTGAGGTAATAAAAATGCAGAATACTTTTTCTGGCTTACACTATTTAACTTTATGTTTGAATTTGGAATACCAGAACCTTAATTAAAAGGTGAATAATACATTGTCAAGTAGAGGTGTCTGTACCTGCTGGAACGTAAGTCACCAGCGTTTTTGCCACAGGCTTCTGCTGATCGGGGAAGGGGAATAATTCTGAACGCAAGGGCCCCACCCGGTAACTCTAGCTCTCTTTATTGCATCATATTACAATAATTACATGCGTGTACGGTAACAGAACGATGCTCTTTCTTCGCAAATTTGACTCAGTGGGCACCACAGATAATTTTTAGAGAGAAAAAGAATTGAAAAACGGAAAATTATTTTTGATGTGCGTGTCCTACTTTAAAGCATACCTGTCGGGCGTAGACTAGTACCAGGACTGTTATGCCATCAGTGAGACGGGCGAATTATCGATCGATGGCGTCAGTGCACAGGAGAGGGGTAAGGAGGAGGGGAGAGCAGAGGGAAATAACCATGGAATACTTTGGCGACAGTGATGTTACCCAGTGGCCTCCCCTTACTTTAACCGACTACGCCGTGACGTCACTATGTCCCCAATCACCTCGGTTTATGCGGTTTCCACTGTACTTGTTAATTTTGGTGTGTCATTTGATAATGAATTTGTGATACCCTTTCCTTTTGCTTTCATTCTGTAATCAGTACAATTTGGGGCTTATTTCTTTTCTGTTGTATGAATTTATGTATATCAATGACTGATTCAGCCTAATGCTTTAACCTCCAGTCAGATGGTGGCTATATCTGGCTGTAAGGAACCATTAATATTCTTTGAATTTTCTAATTTCTCATAGGGTATATGCATTATTGGATCTGGATAAGTATTTTTATGAAAATACTTAAAATTTGAGACTGGGCTATTGCAAAACATTTTAGAGGTTGTAATATAGTTCTGAAATTGTACTAATATTAACCATAAATTATGCTTACTGCATAAAGACTGCAATCGCCCTATTTTCCAGATCAGACAATATTGTATCCCTCTAACCTGTAAAATAATCAGCCCTCAAATAAACATCCTCATTCATGATTTGCCTCAGTGTTAGGTAAAGGCTTGTTTCCATATGACAGCACCTCATAATGGATTCTTTGTGACCAGATGAAACTGTATTCCTTGCCCCTTATATCATAGATAATCGACGTAATGCTTAATACAGTATGATTTAGCGGGGCCCGTGAATTTCATTTTAAGCATGTTTTTTTTCCTAAAAGTTGGACGTGAAATTTTCTTCCATTTCATGCCACACTGAAGGGACCAAATTTCCGAATGTTCTGGTAGTTTTCTTTCCATGAGGTCGAAAGGTTTAGCTGTATTAAAACACTGAACTCAGGAAACACACCCACCTTCTGGACCAAGCTGCTACAGAGGTGTGTTAACAGAAGTTTGTCAAAGAAAAACCAAAGCAGCAGGGACTCAGGGGACTGTGTTAAAGCATGATTGTGTAAACGGAGTTCCATGGTAAATAAAGCAAGGATAGAATAGCATGTTTCTTTCTTTATTGGTATATACAATTAAACCCAGAAAACACAACGTCCTGGAGACCAAAGTTCTGAGGCTATGTTTACAGAAGTTTTGTGTTATTCAGAGTGTTCTTTAAAACAAATAAAGTAATGGGACTATTAAATAGAGTGCGATAAACTGGAAATTTTGTGAAACAGTGGTTATAACTCTGTGTCACCATATTTGCTATCCCATTTTGTATACTCTATGCTTTCAAAAAGATAATTTCTAGCCAGCTACCTCTAATTTGATGTATGATATTCATGCATAGTACAGTATGTCTATAAGGAGACATTATTTAATCCCCACACAATCATGTAGACTCCCCATTATTACACATCACTACCAGAAAACTCTGGCAGAAGATATTAAAAATCCTGGGGTTATTTAGTTAATCAGTCGTTAAAGAATGATGACTTCTCATTCTGTAAGCACTTTTGTTATATGGCAGATGGTACCAAAAAAAAAGCCATAATTTTATAAATATATATTATATACATTTATGTGTGTGTATTATTTTTTGGGGGGTGATATCAAGATATTTTTCTGACATTTAATATTTTGAAATATGTAATGGCTAGTATGGCTCACAAAATCATTTTTCACAAACTGCACCAGATGGAGTTAAAACAGGTTTAGGAAATGCAGGAGATGATTGATTTTGTTGGGTACAGGTTTGATAATAAATGGAGGCGGTAAACTCCTGTGCGTGAAGTTGTAATGCCAGTCTACTTTCCCCTACAGAATACTGTAGTTTCAAGAACTATGTATTTGTATACCTGCACAACCTGCTCATCATTCAAGATGACCAAGGTTTTCAGGTATCATGTAGAGAGGAAACTGCTTGATGCTTCCATTGTATGCTTCACATTTTTAGGCAGTATACTTGTATAATTTTACAAATTGGTGCTTGCTTTGCATATTTATATAATTGCACTTGTAGAGACTAATATTTACAATTTTGCCATATTGACAATTTATAATTTGGTATATAACACTTCAGTAGACACTTACACCATAGATCTTTGAAAATGGACATTGTCAATTCTGTACTGTAGAGAGTACTACAGGTGACATTCAGAAAATTCCTTAAATTGCAGAGTGACATAATATTGATCTGAAAAGTTAACTGTAACCTCCGTACAATTGTTATGCATGATGTATGGGCCCAGTTGCTGTGATAAACATTTTTATATAACTTACTGAATCTCCAGTTGTTGTAGAACAGTGACTCAAACATTCGCGCAAACTGTCTTCATATTAAAGCACATGTAACCTCATATTATATTCTTCAGCAATAGCACCTCCTTCCATACCCTGAAATGGGCAATATTATGACAAGAGTGAAATCGTGGGCAACAATTCTTCATGGATGGCTCTGTTATCCCTGAAATGAGTGAAAGGGATTGCAATTAAAATGTAGTGTTGTAATGCAGATCTATCTCAGAAAGTGTGATGAATATCATGAATTTAGTGCGTAATCCTATTGCAGTCAAAGCATAAACATTGGAGGGATATCCATAAATCGTGTTTACCAGATGCTGAAATGAAGTAGTTTTAGTCACCACTGTTGAGAACATATTTCTCGGCCCAACAAATGTCCTTAAGTTGAGAATGACCTGCTTCAGTCATAAACCAACACTTGACCATTTGTAAGAGCATCTTTGAACCGAAAATGTATTCACCTTTGTTGGACTTAGTTAGATTCGGAAAAAGTTTGAAGGGTGCAAAATCTGGAGAATTCAGAGGCTTGGTAATATTTCATAGCCACATTCCTTATTGTGAGAGATAACTTGGGTGTTGTGTAAAGTTAGTGCATTCTGTCATCCATTTAAGTTTGAGATTACTTTTGGCATATCTCAGCTTTTGAACCCCACCTGGAAATTCTCAGAATATGGTAGGTGTTGTTTCAAGAAATGAACCACTGATGACCATGAATTTTAAGATGGCATCATGTTTTCCACATGGTCAGATAAAAGCAGTATGTGCTTAATAATAGGTTTAAACTCATCCATAAGTTCAGTAATGGCCCAAGATGAGTCACTTATATGCTATGTTGTTATGTAAAAAATATAGCAATATCAGATGTTCTCTTTAGTCTTTAGAAGCAAAGCACAGAAGATTGATTTTCAAAACCCATTCTTTTATTTACAGGAGCCAATGTCAAATCCTGTCATAAAATTGTACTTATTATTTCCAAAAACTGCGCACTTCTGTACAGAAAATGCCATAAATATGCTTCATATGTACGCAACATGTTTTCAGTGTGTCTGCATTGTTTTGCAGTCTTTCATTTCAATTGTTTTACTCGAGAGCAATTTTTATATCAAGCTTCTGTGATAGAGTTTCATTTTTAAGTATGAAGATTCCAGTCACTTCTCTAGACCTTGAAATGGTAGAACTTTGCTATGTGTACAATTATACACATATCCTTTGTTTCCTGTTCATGCTTGCCACCTGGTTAGCTTGACTGTTTGTTCCATTTCTGATGAGGTAGGTCGAAAGTGTGATTATGTTATCAAGTTTTTACTGTACTCCATAACATGTTTATGCTAGATGTTTTCTGCAACATTCCAGTGTTGTAACTTGTCTGTGATATTTAGTCATCTCTGGCTACAATGTTTTTATGCCTTAGCATCCATTCTAATCGGGGAAATGTAATGGAAATGATCTGGGAATTTATTGGTTACTTCATACCATTTACTTCTTTATTTACCATCCTATTAAAGTAACGACACAAATAAAACAATATTTAGTAGACATGGATTACATCTGTTTTCGTTGTTGATTATGTAAAGATTTTCAAGAGAGCCTCTTGCAGCAAATTCATTTCTCATCGCTCTGTAGTCTTGTGGTACACTATTGCTCAAAAACACATACACTAACAGTAACTTAAATACAGTGAAACTCGGATATAACGAGGTCGTCGGGACCGACCGTCGGTGCTCGTTAGAACCGATGGCTCGTTACACGCATGGTCCACAGAAAATCATGTAAAAACTGTCAGTAGTGTCAGGGATACCCATATACTAGATCTAATTTGGCTAGACTGCTCGCTGAGGGTAGAGCGGAAGCGCCTTGTCTACGCAGGGGTCATCCCAGCCGGCATAATGCGCATGTGCGGAAATAGCAATCAGCTGCGTTTATATTGGAAAAACAGGTCAGACATAAAATATCGAAAGAATAAGCTAGACAGCGCGTAAGAAATGTTGGGTCAGCTGTGAATATAGTCTAAACCTCAGCAATTACTGACAAATGTGAGATTGTGGATCAGTTTGATTAACACAGTGACTGTGCAACAAGACTGCACATTTAGTATTTCCTGATAATTTAGAGATGTAGACTAGTCTAGGCTACCGGTAACCTACACTCACACGGCCTCGCTCGAGATCGTGTAAACACAGCTGATTGCTTTTTCCGCACATGCGCAATAGGCCGGCTGACCTTCTGTCTGCAGACGCGAGTCACAAGTTTGCTCTTCTGCTGTCTCTCGACTTCTTCGATTATTTTTAGTTTTGTTTCAAAGGACAGACATTTTTTCTTCCTCGATTCCATCATTGACAGGTGTAAACAAAGCAATGCAAATGTAGAGAGTCGAGAAACGAATGACTGACCGATCGTAATCACTGTTTCTGCGATTGTTATGATTGAAATCAAAATTGTCTAGCGCAATGATTGGTCTAAATAACAATGCTTGGCCAATCATTAGCTGAGCATATCTGCTCAATCCCATCTTCCTCCCGTCGCATGGTCACATCTCCATCGCATCCTTCCCTACCCCGCTTCTTGGCCTACTGCGCAACTAGTTTGTACCGGTGATCCTACCGATAAGCGAGACAGCGAGACTTGCCTGTAGCCTAAACGTTCGAGTTCCTCGCCGCTGAAAGGTTTATTGCGGACGAAAGGGTTGCGAGGGCTTAACTGCAGGTCGGTTACCTCGTTAGGGCCGGGTTTAGCGGATTTTGTGCTCGTTATATGAAAGGCAAGTTTACTCGGTACATCCGAGAACTCGTTTTCTCCGTGCTCGTTATATTCGAGTTTCACTGTATATGTAAACAGGTTTATACAGGTGGCAAAGATAACTGGACAGGTGAATGCGAAAAATGCATTAAAAATTTAATCATAAAAATAAAACATGATTGCAATGAGGCATCTAGTTAAAGTGACTTAACCTGGTCCTGGAATAAGTGAAAGTACAGTTAACCTGGCAGCTTCAGTTATGGGCATTAACTGGCCTAAACTTGTTGATAACAAACTTCCACACTTACATCTACAATAAATTTATATCATAAACTGATCACTGAACTGAAGTATCCTCAGACATGTCAGTTTACTTCTGGTTCAAAGTCTGAATGTACAAACAAGGTATCGCATATTTTCTCATGATTTAAAACTCCTATGGTGTAACAGCACCTTTGAAATTAATGTAAGAGAGGAATTATGAATCATCAACTGGATATGATGCCCAAACATACATCCAAAGAGATGTAAGTGCCTATCTGTGTATTGAATTCAGGTGGTATTAACTCCATCAGGTATAACCACATCCAATGAATAAACTTGGCTCACTGATAAATGTAATCAGGATTGAACTTTTACGTCGCAGGTGCATAAATATGGATGGAAGAGGACATGGGACTTTTAAACATGCTGGATGAATAGCAGCAAGACAAAAAGCTTTAAATGAGTGAGACATGAAGCTGAAAAAAAAAAATACCAAGTATACTGAAGTCACTATGTCAATCCACTGCCTGTTGGTCCATAATTGAGTTACCAGATATTTTTCATTTGTTTCTCCATGTAAGAAGGCAAGCACAAAATCACAATGCAGCATACTTGGGCACAAACCAAACATGCATGATGAGAACAATTGTATAAGAACACATAACTTCAGCTAAAGCTATGCAACAATAGGCTCAGCAACTTTTAATGCTTGTTTGGCTTCATTGTATTCCTCTGCCTCTGACAGATCAGACTCCTTTTGCTGTGGAAGAGAAGAGGAAATTTGTTGGCCTGATGAATGAAGAAATCACTATAATTTGAGAGATGGTGATGAGAGAAACAGAAATGAAAAGAAAGAGATGGACATATAGCAGAAATAACCAAATATATCTGTGTTCACTGTGAAAAAAAAAATAAGTACAGTGAAGCACACTTCATATGGACAAGCATAATGCGTAAAACACAATCCTGAATTTTCTTATCTGTGTTCAGAATATACAAATTTTTAGTAAATAGGCTTTTTCCATCCTGTTAGTCTCTTTACAATGATATTTAACCACTGTTTATTACTAAAATATCATTTCATCATCAGTCATTATGACACCAGCCAACCAGTGTGTAGTGTCAAAGGTCACAGAGAGCTGAAAAAAGTGGGTTACCATTTTATTAATGCTCAAGCCGCTCAATCACCTGTTGATGTAACCACTTCAAAGGTAAAGCTAGTCCAGACCAAAAGTAATAAAAATGGTTTTCTGTCAGAATTTCTGCTATGTGAGTGCCACCACTGTCTGTCAAAATTCCCCCCAGACAGAATGGCATCTGTCTGGTGGACCCAGTAAAACCATAGACAAGGATGTTGACCCATGTTGTCAATATAAAAAGGAGAGGAGGGGAAAAGGAGAAAGTCAGATGATGGTATTGGGAGAAAGAAATATGGAAAATGAATAAAAAAGAGACCGATTTCAGAAAGGAAAGGATGAGAAGGAGAGGTGGGGGTGGGGAAGTGTACATGATTTCAGGGATACAGAGAAGGAGGCCCTTCCACTGGTTGCTTTCATCTTCATAATGGTATACATGTATATGGTTACTACATACATTTGGCAAATTCCAAGGTGTATGCAGTATCTGCTTCACTTTATATGGATAATCTTACTGAGATTCCTTTGTAATTTGCTTTGTTTCTGTTCCTGGCCATAAACAGTATTCATCATTCCCTAATCATAGCAAGTCATCATGCAAATCCATAACATAACAACATTAATATTTTTCAACATAATGCAAATATTCATCCCTGAGGGGCTAGAGGAGGGGTAGGAAGATATATAATCTGCATACTGAAACTATTACAACCATCCTATCAACAAAGATACAGTGCAGATCATTTAATTTCAATCAATGACCATTTCTCTTCATTTGAAGAAACAAATCTTCACCATTAACAACTAATAGCAAAAATGGAAAAACTGGAACACAAAAAAAAAATGACTGTTTTTAAACAGAATTTCCAGTTTAAGTATACTCCACTGTATTGTGCATATATTCTTCTGCTGTAAAGCATGAATTAAACTTACCAGAAGTTCATCAAGTTCTGCATAAGCTTTCTTCAATCTCCTGATAGTGTCTGGCACCATGGATCTCGACTCTTGTAATACCTCTCCCTAAGAAAGGAATATTTTAAGACAAAATCCATTGGGGATGTAAAATGGATCCTAAATGTTGCAGTGTGAATAAAAAGTGGGTATGAAACTAGTACTTTGGAAACTTTTTGCAAGTCCCAATTTCTATTATGCTTATTATAAAATGTGCCTGTGTTAGTATGAAGAAACACTGAGAAGCATTTCTGAGTCCCCCTACAGCCCCACATTTTGAATTACCCCCTTCGCTACCTCCTGTTTTTCAAGTGCTGATAACACCAAATTATAATGGCTCATTAGCTTATACATTGGAATAGTTCAATGATGTACAGGCATAATGGATATGGTATGGAAATGTTACTTTTGGGATGTTTCGGTATGTGTGTGAGCTGTTTTGTCATAGAGAAAAAGGACATGCAGCAGAACTCTGTTAACATGACTTTAATGGGACTGGCCAAACTGTCAAATGTTAAACAAGTTTTGTGTTATCCATTTACACTACAGTGTAAGGGGAATAACCAAATAACCAATGAAATGTTGGGTGGCTTTATCTCTAGATGACAACTTCAACAGTGCTGACTGGTTTTATGTTGTATGTTGGGGATTGGCATACGTTTTTATCCCCTTTGACTGACGCAATACTTACCATGCACCTGACCTAATCCCCACGCTCCAGACCACCAGTGCACAAGGGAAGGGAAAACTGCTGTGGCAGTGGCTTATTATAGCAGGGGCCGTTTCGTTACAAATTTAAGAGATTGGTTTAAAGATTTCACTGTTACTACACTCACATGACTTCTGTTATTGAAGAATCCCTGAAATCTCTTATCATCAGATTCATAAAATTTTCTGTGAATAAAGAGGGTCTTTGGATGAGGATTTTCTTTTCTATCATGTTAACCCAAATTTTGGGTAAAGCCCTATGATCATATGTGAATTCATGCATGTACATGCATGTCATAATTATGTAGTAAAAGTAAAGGTATTAAACCATAGTCTCTCGATTTTGTAATGAAACAGCCCCTGCTCTTACAACACCTAACTCTGTCTTGTTTCAAGGCTGTCAGTACCAGTGCTTTCTGTTCCTATGCTTTTTCTGCATAGGCCTGCTATCCCACCCAATTAACAGCAAGACACATGTGATGAAATGGTATCTTGTTGTCCCTCCCCTCATTATTAACATGGCTTAACCCTTGTGACGCCATGGTAAAACCAGTTCTCACTTTCACTGGTCTTGAGCCCAATGGTAGATAAATTGGCGTGCCAGCACCAAACGTGTGATGCAGCAGGTCGAAGTTCCCAGCCTGGTGTCAATGATTGGCTAGCAGACAACATGTGGAATGGTTATTATCTATAACAATAGGTCATGCTGTCAGTAGAAAGCTGGACCCGAGAATGAACATAAAACAGTTTAGTTGGTCCCATTAATTTCATTATAAGCATGTTTGGGCATATAACTATTCTCCTGCCAAAACCATCAACTTCAAACCTTCACCATATTTTTACTTACTTGCTTTTTAATATCATGTTCATCTTTTCCTTCAGCTTTCATCTTTTCAAGTTTCTCCTCCAGCTGAGCTGCCTCCTTCTCATAACTCTCCTTCTCTTTGGTCAGTCTACAGAAAAACAATATTTCATTTAAATCATTAATTCAAGCTACACAATTAAGCTCTGACACAGGGTAGACAAAGGCTGAGTTATGTCTGTGTGCAGCTATGATTACAACGGAACCCTGATAACACTCCCACCTTTCAGTCCAAGCTACTTAACTGATGGTTTGATATCAGTTTTGTGTTATTAGAGTGCTCTTTAAAAGAAACAAAGCAGTTGGGGGCTGCTGTCAAATGGGAATGTGCTAAGCAGAGGACTGCATTAAGCTGTCATTTTGTTGACAGAGTTTCACTGTACTGACTAATAGTATTGTCATACATGTGACATAAGACCCCTTTCTAAGTAATCTAAGCCACCTAGCTGTGAAAAGATATTTTATGTTACTGCCACATGAAGGATGGCAATATCAAGCCTGTGATAACTCAGTTCTGGGAAGAAAGATCTGTTAAATTGATAACAAATGTCTGGGATAGGTCCATTAGTGCCTTTTTGTCTTCTTTCCTAACCCCACCTCCAATCCTTTTTCTAGGTCAAACTCTGAACTAAGCACTAAGCGCGAGAATCCCAGGACTGGAGGAAAAGTGCCTGATTATTGCTATTCTTCTACATATCCGTAAAAAATAAGAAACCTTTGAAAGTTTGAGACTGAGATCTTAAATTTCCAAACTTTAAGCCACTATCAGGCCTTTGTTGGAGACATTAAGAGACACGATTCACAGCAAAATGAAAAAAGTAAGGGTCTCGAACAAAAAACATGGCCAAACACAAACTAGATCACAAGTCAAATAGTATGATTATACTTTTACATTAAGTTAAACTGAGAAAATGTGATTTTCAGTAGGATCAGTGTTGTGTCACTTATCTGAATCAGGGATTGGAGCAGCTAATTATAGTAAACTTTAAAAAAAAATGGAAACCACTATAACATTATCACAAGACAATGGGCATAGACATCTAGTCTATATTATTATTGGAAGGAATTCCATATGTGTGCCAGTCTACAATGTGCGCGTTATCCAGGATAAATAACACTCTAAAGAGGGATTATTTTGATGGGGTTGGTATAAAAAAGAGGGGCGTGGTTTTTTTGTGGGGTTTACTTTAAAGAAAGAAAGAAAGCGGTCGTATTTGTAGTATTGAGCTATCGTTTCTTGCTTGGATATCTCATCATTTTGTAGGTAAGTCATGAATTATAGTTAATATGGTATTAGTAGAAACATTCACAAGTACATCAATGCATACAAATGTAAGAGGAAAAAACCTTACGGTCATCACAGGTTTGAACCAGCACCAGTAGAAAGGTTCACAGATTGTAAGTCCAGCACATAAGTGCCCACGGCCACATAGGTGAGTTAAAACCAATGACCCCGTTGGATGTATATAACTAGAAAATAGAGAGCGCAGCTCCCGTAAAACTATGGCACCATATATAACAACAGTTCCATTAGAAAGAAGATACTTCATGGGTACAGTGATGTCTAAAGGTGTACAAATTAATAAAATGTGCTCTTAATCACCATTCAATGTTGGCTTCATTTGAATAGACAATAACAAGCAATCACGTGACAAAAATGTTTTAGTTAGTACAAAAAGTTGGAATAGAAATGCTTCTGAAACAATATATGCGTTAAATAAAAAAAGTCACGTACGTCGGTGCACACGTCTCACTCTCAGTGCAGACACCAGTTCCCCGTTTGGATGTGTAATGTATTTATTGAAAGCAAAAAAATTAACATGGACCTCTCCATATCCCGCAACACCCACTCCAATCCTAACCAACAGGAGCATCAGTTGAGACAAGCGTAAAAAATACATTGGATCCATATAGTCACATACCGTGCCTGGGGGCTCCGCCCCCTGTGACCCCCCCAAACGGACACTCCCAAGGTTGCATCCTTGTTAACTAAAGAAAGGACCATGAGTGCAACTAAGCATGTACATTGAGCGAAGCTACGAGAAACAGCAAAAAACCCCCCCCAAAAAATGAAGCGATTAGTCACGGAATACTTCGTTGACAGCAAGCCCAAGTGACCCCATAAAAGATTGTTTCACGTTAGATTCCCGAAGTAGTTTTTAATTATACTAGAGACCAAGTTCACCTGACCTGAAATGAAAATGTCTGCCATGTATGAGCGGAGCAGTCCAGTACGTAAGTTTACTTTGCATAAATTGCGTGTAATTAGGCAAAATATGTGTTAGTAGACAGTAGTGAATATTTAATAGGGTTCTCGACATTTTCTTGAATATTTCGGTGATTAGTAAGCTAGTTTTATATATTCGGCAATGGCACACACTCGGAATTCCTTCCTTATTATTAATAATAATCATCATATTTCATACCATAACGATACTTAGATCTCTATCTCAGTATCTGAAGTATCTATTCAAAACAGAAATTATATTGTCATTTTTTTCTTCTCCCTCTTTTAATAAAATGCATTTCGTTTTCAGCATTCTGCAAGCTATGCAGTATTTGGCCTTCATATAATATACCATTATCATAATTGATGTTCCGACCAAACTCTGGTTACTCAAAGTTACTGGAAAAAGAGTTCGGTAGACGTAGTCAAGGAAATATTATAATATTCAATGCCTATCACATCATCAGTCTTGCTTGGTCTAGACTATAGTCTATCATTCTTACCTTTTGACTACTCCAGTTTTAATTTTGATTTGCTTGATACGTGGATCTGCCATTCTGGGCGTCTAATCTAAGTAAATTAATAGACTTCTTATCCACCAACAATTCTTAGTCACACACAGGTTTGAAATGTTTGTGAGTCACGAAGGAATTCACCGGCACCGGAAGTCGAATGTCAACTTTGTCTGTGCGGTGTACATGATTACTTTTCCCATATGATAAAATATACATTACTGAAATTCGTTTTGAGTTTTTCAAATACCTCCCTGTCCTTTTGCTGGTATTGTAATTTACACAGATTTTCTTTCTTAGTCTACTGACCATGCTTTATTTAGACTAATAGTCGATTAATTAAATTCTTGAACGGTAGCAATAGCAAGAAACCAATAATGGACAATTATTTTCATAGCACTGGCTTAGTTGTGATCACCGGAATGAAATGTCAAAGTGTCAAAGTGCAAATTCTCATTTGTAAACAAAGTACTGCCGATGACAGAGATCTCTTAGTTCAATGCTATGACGTCAAAGCAGTGTCCTCTGATTTAATGTTTACGTGATGCTGTGAGTTTAGATACTTTCTGCAACTCCATAGATTCACACTTTGTTGATATTTTCTTGATTGTTCGTCGCCCACATGGGGGCCAGTAAGGCCCACTCAGGCCACTCAACTCTCAACCAAACCATCTGCGCTGCTGCTGCCTGCTGGCGATAAAGCACTCGCTATCGACACTCAGGCCCTGGATAGCTTATCTCCACATGGCTTCACGACCTATAAAAGCAAGAGACGCTCAGTTATCTTGTCTTTCATTCACTGCAGAGGGCAAGAGTGGTAGACAAAAAAGACTACTTTGTGGGTCTCTGTGGTAAAACTAATAATGGAAAAAATCCAGTCTGTCCCTGGTTTCAAACCGAAGTAGCATTCTGATGTAGATCAGAGTGATAAATAAAGAAAAAGAGACTAAATGCACACATCATATGGCAATGGAGCAAATGACAAGAAATGTTACAATTCGCCCTTGGCGCATAGGTGATGATGATGGAGTTTGGTCTGTTTTGCAAGATGGGAGTTACAGCAACGTCAAGTCAACATTCATGATTATATTGCAGAAGCCATTATTAAGGATAATAACCATACTTTTATTTTGTGTAGGTCTGGCATACAGGCTGCCTCTTATGCTTTTGATTCTGGGTGTTGTGACTGGCATAGTTCTAATATATCTAATGTCATTCATTGGTGCACTGGTGTACTTATATGGATCTACGTTGTCAGACATCAAAAACATCAAGCAGTCATATTTTGAAAACCCAGATCATCATTTTTGGGTAGCTGAATGTGATGGAGAAATTGCAGGGACAATTGCCATAGTGCAGAAAGTATCACGTCTGAAAGGTTCACCATCTGATCTACACAGCAATAATCTCCAGGATAATAAAGTTGCATGGCTGAGACGAATGGCTGTGAAGAGAAATTTTCGTGGTTTGGGCATAGCGAAAAAGCTTGTCAGTGAAACTATTGAGTTTTGTAGGAACAGAGAATATGACAGTGTGTTTCTCATCACCACTGAAGTTCATCATGCAGCCCGATCTTTGTATTCCAGTATGGGTTTTCAACTAATTGCACAAAGACCCTACAGATACTTGCGAGGATTAGTCACAGTGAAAACATATGAATTTGAGATGACTCTTAAATGTTAGATGAGTGACATTTTCCAAATACTTCAGGCATTCCAGGGTGCATTTCAATAATGATTCAAATTACTGCTTGTCCAGATGATTGAATAGACCGTCTTCTGAAATGCATGTAAAAGGTGTAGAAACATTGTACTAACTGTCACGGGTAACATGGAACAGTGGAGATTGTCATAAAAAGTAATATCATCACCACAGTCATCGCCACCACCGCTCTGATTATGATTATCATTCCAGCCACTACCACTGCCATGTTAAGATGACAGTGAAGGTCATTCAGTCATGTGAATTAGAATTTAGCTTAGGTCTGAAAACCGAAATATAGTGATCTTAACCTGCTCAGCAAGTCTAGTTATCAGGGCACAAATATTTTTGGTATAGCATAGAAGTATAAGTTCCTCTATGCTATACCATGGATGGGATGTTTGCATTAGGTGCAGATAGTCGCCTATCTGTGTTATCATAGAGGAAAAGGCGATCTTCTGCACCCGAGATAAACATCACGGTTTAGCACAAAGATGAATAGTGCTTATATCTTTATGTTATACCAGCGACAGAGAATACTGTGCTTTTAGGTAGCAAGTACTAAGGTTAATCATGACAGAAACCTTTAAATCCTTGCTAAAGCTACCTAGTTGACATTGAAGTTTTTTCCAGTAGAAGTGAATGGGACATTTCACTAATGCATTCACTGACAGAAGTGTCCTGTTTCTGTAGCATTGCTTTGTCCAACCAGAATGGAATGAAGTACATGTACATGTATTGTAGGGGCATGACAGCCCGATGTTTAATATGTCAATTACCAATTTTTTATATTAATTCGAAGTCTCTAAACAGTTCTGGCCAGCATATCATTATATGTTATAAATACAGTGGAGTCCGCAAGAAATGAATTCTTTCAATTCCAATTAAGTCAACTTGTGCTGAGATGTAGGTCTGTTTCTTCTTTACTTTACATGAATGAAATTAACTGTGCAGACTTTCAGTTAAAGTGAACTCTGAATCACAGATTTATGGGCCAATATCTGCATTGTTTCGATAAAATTACTCCTGAAATCAGGAAAACCATCCTCCACTCACTGCAGCTTTGCCTCTGAGTATAACAAAGCCTGATAACACTGTGTTATGAACGATTGATATGTCTACTGCATCCTGGACCTGCCGCGCTAGCAATTCATACACAGCGGCAGCACATATTTTTAACCTTTCTCTCTTATTTATTTTTAAAGAGATAAACTTCACAAAGGCTCCATACCGTTCGATATTGCCATTAGCAGAGATTTTCCCATACTGCAGAGTAAAATGACTTTATGAGAAGCCGTTTTACCTTATGTAGGGGAAATTGCTTTTCATAAGTTGATGAAAATCTTTAAATGTAGGGTAAAGTTTTTTAATTGCCTAGTTTTCTTATCAACAGTAAAATTATAAGACTGTTTCCACTAAATTTACTTCAGCATTGTTCATAGGGAAATGTAGGGGAAGTACCACTTTCATTGCAGGGAAAAGTCACATGACCAGAATGACAGGAACACCGTAACACTAATTCGATCTTAGATTCGTATTGAAAAATGGTTACTGTCAAATTCGGTTAAATTTGAAGTGATCACTTTTTGCCACTCCTGTGCTGACTCCACTGTATAGATGCTATGTGGCATTAAATTCTTGTTGTAATACTGTTTCATTCATTCATTCATTCATTCATTCATTCATCATTCATTCATTCATTCATTCATTCATTCATTCATTCATTCATTCATTCATTCATATCAGTATGGTATGAAATCCAGCATAGACTTCAATAATGCTGCCACTCTAGTCATGATAGTATGTAAAACCATGTCTTAAAAAATATTAAAAACTTTCTAAACTTTCAGTGCATTCTTTAGATGTGATTTATTGGGTTTTGAATGTTATTGAATGTATTTTTAATTCTTTAACCATGCCATCATCACAACTTAGTTGAAACAAGCTTGTCGACCATTTTTATTTTTAAAGGGAGGAGGAGGCACAGGAAAAGGACAGAATACGATACATGTATAAGGGCAGGAACTCACTATTGAGAAAATGACACTGACAAGTAGATTACATGAGAAATATGGTGGTGTTCTGGGAAATCAAACCAAACATTATTTCATATTTTTGCTACAACAAACATTTGCACATCCAAGATTTCTTCTTACCTAAAGTTATATGATGGATGTCCTGTGATGCAGATACATTGTACTATTTGTTGTATCATGTTATGCATCATGAGACGTGTTCTGAACATTTTGTTCAGCATCACACTCTTCACAAGGGCAAATGTAGTGTTATCAAAAATGTTCAGCTCAGGAATGACATGATAAATTATTATCAATTATGACAACATCTAAATTTTATCTCTCAAGTGAAATTTATTGATAATACATCTATTATACCAAAAGAATGGAAATGTAGACTGTGGCATATATGTGATGATGGAACAAAGTTAGCATCTTTCCGGCTCAGCCTTAATTAAAAAACTGTAATGACAGCTGAAGGGGAGAAGGGAGAAGAAGAGAGTTCAAAGAAGGCACTTGGAAAAAAAATTGGGGCAAGGGGGATGACAGATACATTGGTGAAAAAAGAAGAATCAGACTCATTTTGAACATACATTTGAATGTGTTCATTATGAAAACCATTTATGAGACTAGTAGGCAAAATGTTTTGCAAATCTCAAACTAGTTCTGGGAAATATTCTTAATATGAAATGGTTTGGAGTATCCTGTGTACCGGTATTGGACGTATTTGAATTTAGTTAGACTATATGATTTTGTTAAATGGTGTGCAGCAATAATGTAGCAGAATGGTATGAAAAGCAAAGTAATACAAGGCTGTCAAGAAGCACGACTCAAAGAAGTAGGAAAAGCAAGAAAAAAATTTTTTAGAAAAACATGGACGACACAGAGGTATGAAATTATTGTCACAGCATCAATAATGATATTGAAGCTGGTGCAAGACAAAAGACAACTAAAAAAGTGAAGTGTTATTAAAAACAAGATTTATTCTTCACATTTAAACAAAGCAGTATACCTACCACATAGAGCATATACCCATTCAACGAAGGGGTTGGAAAGACATGCAGTAATAGGTTTAGACATTTGAGGCTTAGTGAAAGAAACATAGACACTTATGTAAATACAGGCTTCAATAAAAATATAGGAATCCTTAGCATTACTTACCTCATTCGCAACTTCTGGACCCATTGGCTCACGTTTATTTTGCTCTGCTTTCACACCACGGGATTTTTTTTAAAAACCACCATTGTGGGTGGGGGAGGGGAAGGTAGAGGAGGGGAAAACAGATGCCCCGAATAGCGAGGTCTGACTCTGAAGTGATAAAAACCCGAATATTATATGCCTGAAATGGTCAGTGTTTCAGTGAAAAGATAAATAACAGTAATAGTCTTCACTTGATCTAATTATTCCCAATTTTGCCTCTGCTCTCTAGGACCATTGGAGTTTACTGTGGCCATGTAAGAAAAAGTTTTAATGATCATAGCTTGATAAGAATGATGCGACTGGTGTGTTAAAAAAAAATGGCTGTCTATTCACAAATTATATACATGGCAGTAGCTTCTTTGAAATTTGATGTGAGGAGTCAATAGCATTATGTTGTCTGTTTCTGAATCCCGCTGTTGTCTATAGCTCCCTTTTGTCCTCACTAAACACGGTTAAATATCCATTATCAATGGAACATGCACTGAATACACACCACACCATTCTGGTAAATCGCTGGTCAGGTATGTACTCACACCTCGCGGTTTGGGTATACAGCCACACGGAGTGGTCATCACCAATCACTGTTGCTTTCTTTGATATTTTGTGTCAACACCGTACTATGACCCAGAAACTCATCAAACACTTACAAGGCACAACTCAAACAAGACATCACTTGCAAATTTTTGACCGCATTATGTGGATTTTTCACGGTGTTCTGAATGTCACAAATTTTGAGCTTATAGACTAACTTTTTTTCATAATATACAGTAACTATAAACCGATGCATGGGGAGCTTTTTTTTTGCATTACTAATAAAAACACAGTGCTGGTTTCCATCCTGTATTATTATTTGCTGATCTACCTATCCAAAATACATGATGAGCATTTTTTTTCAGTTTTAGAAGTGCCATGAGAGGAGAGGGGTTTTGAATTGAAAATGAAAATAAAAGGCTTCACTCTACGATACTAGCCATAAATATTTAACCCTTTCCAATATGCATGCGTGTAATCCACCCAGTGACGTTTTACATAGCAAAGACAGAGACCGATTTTTCCATGGAGGACTTAAAGAACAAATGTACCTGAATTCATTAAAAAAACAACAACAAACAGGCTCTGGACAGTGTTCTTCCATTAGTGACGAACAGGTGTGTGTGAGAAAGTTCAATATTTTGAAGTCACTGGGTGGAGGATTGACTGGTAAACAAAGTATGTCGGAAAATTTATATAGACTAAGTATAAATACTGTATGTCTAGACATAAAAGTATAGTACGAACAAAGAAGGCATGTACTGCAATGTAATTAGATTATCTCCCATTAGTGATGCTGCTCGCCATTTCAAAACAAAAGCATTTTATCGGAAGATTTAAAATGCAGCTCATTACATGTATTACAGTGTGTGTAGATATTTTGGATGTCGTGTAAGTGAAAACCAACTAAAATAACT
>JAWQUT010000007.1:2347620-2361328 GCA_033807755.1 Ellobium chinense | reverse complement strand
AACCCCACCGCCCACGTCCCCTGGAAAAAAAAAGGGGGGCTTCGTGTCAAAGCTATTTAGCTTTGCTTCTTCTTCTTGAAGGTGGCCTCATCTCCACTCCCAGATCTAGACTAGTTTGTGATTGGAAATAGAGGAATTTTATCCAGAGTAAGAGTTTACTGGCTTTGGCTGTGATTAGGAAGCTAATATATCCCCAGAGCAAACCAATTTTCGATATTTGACTTCTTTACGGTCTTATTTAAGCTTCTTTCTGGTCGCTGAGTGAATATCCCAACGTGGGTTCGATCTTCATCCTGGACAGTGTATGCAACTAGAAATCACAGCAACATTCTCCTATCCTCTCCGTCACCATCAAAGCCATTCTTACCACAACAAGGACCACCAGCAGCACCACTCTACTGCAGACCCTACCACGATCACCAGCATTAGTATCACCACATGAGCTGTGACTACCAGCCCTAAATCCCTCCGCTTCTAAAAGATGTACCTGTATAATATTGGGAAATGATGGCTGGGTCAGACATTTCTGAAACTCTGGCAAGGAAGGGGAACATCAATGTGCTGGTTACAGCCTTGATTGCCGCTAACATAAATTCTAACATCTTTCCAGTGTCGCTGACATACATGCTACCATCTCTACAATGTCGCTGATATATATCCTACCATCTTTCCACGTCGCGGACATCTTTACAACCATCTCTCTAGAGTCGCTAACATATATTACCACCTCTTCAATGTCGCTGACATAATCCATGTCTCTAGTGTCACTGACATATTTACTACCAACTCTCCAGTGTCACTGACATATACACTACCATCTCTTCAGTGTTGCTGATATATTAATAGTACCATCTCTCCAGTGTTGCTGACATATTATGTACTACCATCCCTTCAGTGTCGCTGATACATATATATATATACAACCATCTCTCTAATGTCGCTGATTATATACTACTATCTCTTTAGTGTTGTTGACATAGATAGTATTACCTCTCCAATGTTGCTGACATATATACTACCATCTCTCCAGTGTCGCTGACATTATATACACTACCATCTCTCTAATGTCGCTAACATATAAAGTACCATCTCTCCAGTGTCGCTGACATATTATATGCTACCATCTCTCCAGTGTCGCTGACATTATATACCATCATCTCTACAGTGCCTTTGATATACATTATTATACCATCATCTCTCCAGTGCCCCTGACATAAATACCATCATTTCTTCAGTGCCTTTGATGTATATACCATTATCTCTCCAGCGCCTTTGATATACAGTGGAACCCGCTTAAGCGGGACGGCTCCGTTCCCGACGAATCGTCCCTCTTAATCGGGCGTCCCGCTTAGGCGGACTATCCATTATAAAGTGATTTCTTAGCTAGTTTGTGCGTTTTATTCAAGTTAAGGGATATCATTACTTGTTGCTAGTGAGGTGTGACAACGGAGTCAGATTTAAATTGTATCTGTACTGTTTAAAATATACTTATTGCAGCCTAACTGCATTTTCAGTAGACTTGCAGAGCATATTATTAGTCATTCTTTGCCGGGAACAGAATTTTTTGCTGGTTTCAAAGAAGCACCTAAGCCTTCTCACCACTCTTCTTTGAAAATTAAAAAACAATTTCTTTTAAAGACCGAGACATGTCTACATCAGAGGGAGAGAAATAATACATGTTAAAATAAAACTGGAGAGAATATGAAAGGTCTAACATCTCTGAAGTCGAGATGTTCGCCGGCCCCCATTCAAGTGATCAAAAATAATTTGGGATCAAATTTACATGATCGTAAACACCGGCAAAGATAAGCGTCACACTTCTCGTTCCACATCTGGCCAGAGCGCGACGCGAGCGGCGTGTGTCATAAAGCTTTTACGCAACACGAATGATGGTCATGCCTATGTGATCGACACCCTGGCTGAGTGTTGTGCAATAGCGCAGGTAAGGCTCGTAAGTGTCAATCACTGCCTAAGTTGAAGAAAGGATAAACTGTGGCTGACAGGGGCGGGGCTTACTTAATCTTGATTTGTTGATGCTTGCACGGATTAAATGACCAGCGGGTAGGATGTTCGCTCTGATTCGTCCATGCGTGCGCCGAAGGGTCAACTGCCTGACAGAAGGCTATGAGGAGGTAGTGTCAATCACTTCTCACGTAACGAAAGGGGGGCAATCAGGGCCGTCGGTACAAGCTTCTTTGTAGCTCTCAGGTTTTCAGTTGATTGGCATAGGTAAACAAGCACTGATACATAGTGCGATAGTGACAATTTGCAGCATTCCTGTCAAAAACAGCGTATATATTACGGAGATCTGGCTCCAAGTCGTCTCGCTTAAGCGGGTTGCCGTCCCGCTAACATGAATAGATTTCAATAGCAAAAATTCCGTTCCCCAGGCATTCGTCTCACTTAAGCGGGCGTCCCGCTCACGCGTGTCTCGCTTAGGCGGGTTCCACTGTATATTATTATACCATCATCTCTCCAGTGCCCCTGACATAAATACCATCATTTCTTCAGTGCCACTGACATACCGTAACCTCTTCAGTGAAATACAAGCACGAACAGACAAAGATTAACAGAAAGTAAAGACAGAGGTGCTCATAGGAGGAAACAAATATGCCAACTATTTCACATAACACAAGTTTATTACATATGCACATCTCTACCGAAACATAAACCACATATCATAGCTTGTAATAACATATTGTGACTACATATCTTATAATGTTTCAGTTTTCTCAGCATATTCTTAAACAGTTCATGAACCTAATGTTTCGTTTTGACGCTATAATATACCATTAAGCTTGAAATAAATACATACTTATTTTTATACAGTTATTTATACTTTCTTTTAACCCACAGCCTAATCGGTTCATTTTTGGAATAAAACTAAAGTAGAAATAAACAAATTAATACACGCATACTCACACACAGTAATGACGCTGGATGCGAGACATAATGGATAATAAAGACAACGAGAACGGCGATGATGATATTGAATGGGATCATGAGACAATGACCCTGACGATGGTGATGAAACTGATAATGACAATGCCGATGGCAGTTCTTTTGATGACAATAATGTCATGGTAACACACGACTTTCGCCAATATCAACATAGCAATTTATAATTAAAGCTTTACATGATCAAAATCAGAATCACATGTTTACATAACATAAATATTAATATTATATAATATGCACATGCACTCGAAGACGGTGGTCTCTTCAATTAACAGAAACAGCATCCAAATGTCATTCTCACCAGAACTTTCATGTCGACTAGCCTTGTAGTCTTTTTAATTTCTCCGCCCCTATTTCATCTTCCTCTCACGACTTTTGCCTTTCCCTCTTTTTCACTCCCGCTCTGTCGTCCACATGAAGTACACTGTAATGTGCATGTCAGGCTAAAGTGATAAAAACACAAACTCATAAAAAGGCTTGAAAACATGAAATTAAAGAATACAAGAAACAAAACAAGGTCATTTTGTAACACGAGTGCAGTGTAATGTCAAGAATTAGTAAAATGCAAGAATAAACGCCAGACATAGAAGAGCTACCTGTTCAACCCAAATATTTTTTTTTTTTACATATACACAAATCAAACAATAGACTACGATTTTTTTTCGGTAAGAATTAACCAGTGAAAGTAAGATTTGTGCTTTAATTTTTTTTCTAAATCACAAATATCTCAGCTCTAGTCCTAATTAATTTTCTTTAGACCACATTAACATATTAGCTCTTTGCTGGTCACTGTGCGAGAGAACAATTTCATTAGTCCATTTCATTTAGCAACACCGCGAAGATCATAATTTTGTATCTTAGGCTGAACGGTAATCACTGCAAATGTCCCAGTCACCCTCCACCGTTGGGAAACAACCCTAGGTATTCAAAAAGGATTCTTATTAAGAGCTGTCTAAACAAATAAATCAGTTAAAATAAGTGCGTAGTAGATACTTTAAGACTAAGCGATGAGAACTCAACAGCCAACGACACTGACAGCACGAGTGAACTCCTTTTGCGCGCATATGTTAAAAACGGACATCCGCTTTAGGCGCACCCAACTTGCGCGCACTCAAAAAAAAACCGCACTGGCAACTCGATTACTGGGTAATCTAACAAAATCTTAATAATAAGTACTTGTATTGTGGCATACTGCTGCTTCTCTCTTGCAGGCTTGACGAGTGTTGTGTTTTTCTACTTCTTCGTGCGTTAATGGACTGTGATTGTGAGACGAAGTTTTATACTGGATAGTCACTTCTGTATCTGTAGTACAACGGGCCAAGCATTTCTTCTTCGTACATCTCCACCCTTTTGTTGTATTTGTGGTTCTTTCTAAACGAAATCTGTAGTTTTCAATCAGCAAGCCAGGTTTGCCTCTATTCGTAGTAAATGTTTCCATAACACTGTGAAAATTTGTGCGAAAGTAGCAACAGACTAATCAGAATTTTGAAACTATTGTGCCTTTATACGCAGGTCTGTGTCACGTATCTTATTTTTTTTTTGGAAAATTGATATAGTGTGTGAAAATCCGTACACTTGCAGGAACAACAGGCTTTGAAATGAATAAAAACAATATCAAGTACAAAAAAGAAAAAAAGGGGAAGGATGTGAGTGTTTGTCCTCAGTGTATGCTTGAAAGAGTCTAATTAAGAGTCTGCGTGAGTTAAATGATGTGTAAGAGAAAGCATGTCGTGAATTCTCTCAACACACTACTCGTATATATTGAATTTAGAGAGAAAGTCGGATTCAATTCCGTTGACAAAAATTAAATGTAATCCAAATGTCTTTAAAAAACAACTCGATACCACCATTTTATAAAATTATGGACATGAACAAAAGAATTCAGTGCGCGCAAAACGGGTGGAATTTGGGCTACCTGAGTGCGCTCAAATCGGGTAGATTTTTTCAAATGTTCTCGCAAAACGGGTGCACCGCACTGCACACTGTGGTCTCTGTAAAACTGATATATACTACTGACAACACGCAAATCCTAAGAAAGCTGACACTCTACCTACCGGTTTAGGTAAACATTATTTTTGCACAGATATTTGATACCTTGTTACCTTTACAAGGAAGTGTTCATTCTCATTGCTTTACTGATCATCTTCTTGAAAACCAAAGCTGTAAAGCTGTGATGATAATTTAATAAATATCAAGAGCAAAATCATTTCGTGAATTTTTGAAGTCATTCACGTACTCTTGGTCTTCAGACTGCGGCTTCTGTTTCCGGTTTTTCAGTCACTGGACATAAAGTCTATCTTAAGAGAAACTGCAAACGGAACAGTGTTAACACAAACTTTATGAGAAATCAACATCAGGATGACAAACAACATACTATCTTGGACGACAACAAACATAACTTTTATACCCGTTTTTTGTTGTTTCAAAGACATAACAAATTATGAAATGAATTAATCGCCGAACAAAATCCTGCGATGTTGAAGATCGATCAAATTGGGCCATTAAGCTTTGATACAGTTGAATACAACTTGTGATCACGGACATCAATAATGATATTATGTCAGTAGGTTATAATGATAACTGAAGACTCCATAGGAAGAACTGACAGTCACAAAATATGCACAAAAATGTTTTAACTTTTTAAGTTTTCAAATTGTTTTATGTTTATCAGGAAGATTTACTGCCTGTTTTGGACGCAAAATGTTTCATTTTGGGTGATGATGGGTAACGTTTTAGATATATAGAATTTGCAGGTGGTACGGGGAGGAAATTCCCAAATAACACACCCCAAACAACGGCAGAAAAGTTCACATTGGTCTCATTCCTTTCCTGGGCTCCGCCTATATACTTCATATACTGTATTCGATACATTTCTACCACTTTTTAATAAACTGCGAAGACAAGCCATTCACTCAAAAAGCAAAAGAATCAGATATTGTCATTCATACGTCATAATCTGTTATAAAATCATAGCTATTACTTTGCCTAAATGCCAGGAATCCTTTATCTGGACCTAGAAGTTGTTGAAATCGATGGACAATACATTCTCAACTTTTTTCTAATCCGTGAAATAGACTATTTCATTTCAGGAAGTTTCATATTTTAGCAAACGCATTGTGCTGCATATTCAGAATACAAAATACAATCAGTTAAAATCAAATGCTATTCGATAAAGTGGAGAAAGAATGTTGTTTGGTGTACAAAGCTACACTGTCATGTAAGGTGAAATACAAGCAATTGCGTACGTCCTTTAAATCCGCTTAATGTCAATACTTACAGCAATGCCCATGACCCTAGATGGCATTCCATGATCCTCAGTAAACTCTTCTTCACGAAAGTTCGCAAAGGACACACGAAACGTTTGCTAGATACATCTTACTGAAAGTTTATTCTATCAAGTATAGCTGAATAAAGAGTATTATTTACACGTAAGTCTGTGCCCTCGGTCTCCAAACACTAATTGTAGTCCTCGTTTTATCTCTTGGGACACAGCAACTCTGGACACACTAATATGTTAGCCCCATGACATTTGCACTGAAGGCCACCGGTCAACAAGTAGGGTAAGGACGTAAAATAGCGTGTACATTATACAACACGCACTTTCTAACACTCTCGTTAGTCAATACGTAAGAGAAGTAATATAAATTCCCTCATTCACCCGGCTTTCTTTTCTTCCGTATATTAATCCGAGACTACTAATGTGTGTGGTGTCATCAGTTTTTTTGATAGGTTGTTCCCCTGCAACAGACCTCACTGTGTCTAACTTGGCGTGTGGCTATGAAACTTGTATGTACCATGGGATAACATTATTCAGACGCAGAGTTTCAGCTACCAACACTATTGTCACTTTGGCAGAATAAGCCCTTCAGGGATCCACATTGGTTTTAACCTACATTCTGAAAATTTAATGGTAACCCAGAAAGGCAGGGTAAGAGACTCAACTGCTTTTGTAATATTATGATGGCATATTATGTTATCTCAGTGGTATATATGGTTTGCCATATGCCATATTTGACTTTACATTATCAACCAGTTTTCAGTGCATTCTTTTGCCTAACTTCAAAACATAATGTGGGTCGCTCATACTGTACTCTTGAGTATTAATCAACCATCTGTCCTGTAATTGTTGACTGCAGTTAAAGTTGACAGAATCTTGTGAACGGAGCAGTTCGCATCTTCCTGGCAAGCCCATATTAGCAAGTTGGATATCCACTTAAAAGAACGGTAGAGGACATTCTATCGATTTTCTTTCCTCTAAGTGAAGGCACTCGAAAATGGAATGATTAGTGTCTGATCCCTGTGAGCAATCTCGACTGTCTATTTTGTTTTGCTCCAGTACGGACAGTTGACAAGGTCTACTTTGCTACTCTTGTGTTCTCAGACCTGTAGGACCTCGGGTCCCGTTTTAAGTCTACCCTCACTGTTCCGAAGGCACGCTTCCTTCTCGCTTTTCTCTATGCGTGATGGTGGCTCAGTTCTTGCAAGTATCTCACGGCTGTCCATATTTTTATTGCCTCGCCCCTTCAACAGAGTACACAGTGGTCTCAGATCTGTCTACCCCGCACACTGTTCAGGACTATCCTTGATGCTCAAAAGACAACTTCCCTTTTCACATTTTTCGTGCGTGCTGGCGGCTTATCCCAACGACATCACATTTTGCGAATGTGGTTTTCTATTACCGTATGAGATCTTTCAGTCGTGAATAGACTTGTCTACTTCGTCCGCAATTTTGAAATGGCCTTATTCAGATGTCTAAGTCTTTACGTTTGCTTTTACATAGGAATTTCTACATTTCTTTGCAGTTTCAACCACAAAGTGAAAGTCCATTTTCTTTTTTTGCACTTATTTACAACTGTAATTCCCATAAAATTCTTCTTTCCACAATTTTCAACCACCTTGGAACAGACTCTGTTTGACACAGCACTAATCCTTCTTTCCGTCCCTTTATCATAACATCACGAATCCGTGTAAACATCAGTAATAGTGATATTTTACCTCTGTACAGTCACATATTGCCATGAATCTACCTCACCCGTATTTCGTATACTCACAGATCGACCTACTGACTGAAGGAAGCAACACACAACACATACATACTTTTACCAAAATAAATGAATCATAAACACTGATATATCAAGCAGAAAATTCAGACTAAGGATATCATAATGGTCCACTATGACCACATCCGGACACTCTTGCAGTTCGTTCACTAACTCATATTCGTCGTGGGAACCAAAGCATATTCAGATTTTCTGGACCAGAAAGTTAAATTTCGCCTACTGTGTTGAAAGAATAGGCACTGTGTCCATTGTGTCATGGCAACAACGGTTCTCAAATCTTGCTCTTGAAGCCCTTGTAAAGATGTGGCCCCTGCTTTGTCATCAAGGTATTTGTGCAAAATATCTGAACATGCATATATGATGAAAGAAAAAAACCCCAAAGCGTACGTGAGTGAAATAAATAAAGTGACCACAACATAATATTATACACATATTTTTGAGGTACAGGGTTGACTTTACACAATAAAGCCATTAGAACGAAAATTTACATCAATTGTTGACCTGTAACTTATTCTTTAGTGCACAAGTCACATAAGACGAATACAACGCCAGAAGTATTTTACATCATAACTCATAGACTCCTCCCCATAGACTGGTTTTCCCTGACAAGTGTATGCTTATCAGTCTTTCTATACTAGCCTCCATTCCTCAGGGATTTCACCACTCCGATATCCACAGGGTCAAATAAACTCATGAGTTTATATATTCTGATTCTCCCTGGTTCAACTACGAGACTAATCTTGCGTCATTCTGTATCAATTTGTTGATCGAGGTCAGTTATTCAAACCACTGTGGACTGATCTGGTCTGGGTGAGAGAATGACTGAACGCGTTGAATGAACAACTCTACATCACAGATTTCTTTACTAAACTAAGTCTAGGCAGGCTTGGAAGGTTTATAGTGTAAAGAACAGATAAACATCTAGAATGTCTATGTGGAGGTATCCAATTGACATTAATCTCACACTATAATGGAATTTTCTACACATTACACAAAAATACACTATACTGACAGCTACTGAGCGCTTACTCTTGTGCAAGAGAAATCCAGAACATTACAAAGAAGTCCACAATAACGGTATCTTCATGATTTTTCAAAATATTGTCATCTAAATGAGAGTTTAATGAATCAATGTCAATGTCACACCCAGAAACGAAATGTCACACGGTCATGGCAGAGAAATCTCCCGATCTCTTTTCGCCGATGTTGGAGTTCTTCAGACGGCTTCACCTTTGCTCAGATAATTGGGCATCCGGCATCGTTGATCTCCCATTCCCAGACGGACCGAGACTGTCATGTTTTGTGGAGGACTCAGCCATCCTGCTCCCCCTTCTTCTCGAGTTCCTCACATTCTTCCAGAACAATCAACACAAAAAACAAGACAGCTTCCACCTAACCATCGAAACTGTTGCTCATGTAGGTAGGAGCACATTTCGCTGGGAGATTGTCAATAGCACTGTCAGTAAAAGTGCCAGCAAAGACAAGAGCGTTGATGACTGCAGACGAACACTGTGGTTGCCGGAGCCATCTTGGTTGAGCCGACCGTGTCTGGCATTGGAATTATCGGACTTGCTTGAGGATGTGTCCTTTTCTGTTCCTGCGGAAAAGGGAGACATGTCAGTACTGATGGAAAAGCCTAGGGTCGCTTTTAATTATTGAGTGTGTGAGTGTTGTCCGTGACTCTCTTGTCAGCATTGTTTGCTGTAGCAGAGATGATGTGAGAGTTGCAGGCACCCTAGTAGCTTTGCGGTAGAAAAGTGGCAGTAAGAAAATTAAATGTAACAGTAGGAACAGCCGTCGATGTGGTCGGGATGGTTGTGGAAGCAATTGTAGTAGTGGTGGTAAGTTTGTGGTGATGTGTCAGTAGCTTAGACCAAAGTGGTCGTAACAGAGATGTGAACGTGGAAGTAGTGATTGGAATAGTAATGTTCAGAATTATATGACTGCAGTACTGTTTTTTATTTGGCATGTTTTGTTAATATCACTCTGGTAATGCTTATTTGCTACAGTTGTTATTCACATGATCTAACTGCAAATCCCTAAACAGATAAAAAGTTAACACATATCCCAGAACCACATCAACCATTTGAAAAAACAAAGACAACCGTATTTATAAATAGAACACATACCTAGACACCGGATACATGATTTGGGATGATAAAAACTCTAACGTCTCGCAACAAAAAGGCTTATCTTTGCCAAAACCGACTTTGAGAAAACCGAGTGTTTCTATTCGCTTTAACAAACCCTTGTCCAATATCTGGGAGTTTGTCAAAGGAATTCGCAGTTTTGCAGAAATATTTTCTGGGAAGATGAGTGAGTATTGATCACAAAGTGGCACAACAGTGTTTTTGGCAGGAAACTCAACATAGGCCTTTTTGTCGTGAGACATTTGAACTATCGTATTATGCGACCCTTAAATTGTTACGAAACGAGTAAATGATCTCAGCGAAGTAATTATGTACACCCACAAACACACACAAAAATGTAAATGAACTGAAGGGGGGGAAGCCATTCAAGAATTTCGCTTATTTTCACTCTTTTTTTCAACAGCTGCGTGATTTATGGTTAACATAGAGTTTCAGAATACACTGTAATGACAAGTTTATAACCAGAGTTTACGACTCGCCTATCTCCTTAATATGTCTGCACGGAGAACATTAGACTGTCTTAGGCAGGGTCGTAATGATCATAATAATACGGAGAAACCTGGTCGGATGGATGCAGAGCTAAATGCAGAACAATGCCACGATTACGAATTTCGCCGTGGTACCTTTTCCGACAACCAACACTGCAAGTCTAATGGACTGGTTAACCGGCATGATCAAATGGAGGGGTCCGGTACCCGTCGGCAGAGAAGTTAATACTGCGCCGTCACCCATGTTGTATGGTAACAATGAATATTTCGGCCTAGGAGCCAAGTAAATGTCGGGCCGGCAGGAATGGCAGAAGGCTCATAACCGTACATGGCGCTGTTTCAGTCGTTGAAGGAGCAACAAAAAAGTGATGGCAGCAACAAGACAGCCCACCGGGGGCAAGTTCTGGCGGCCCAAAGCTAGGACCCGGACTTGAACCAGGAAAGGAAGGCACGGTCTAGTCACCCGTAAGAAACGAAAGAGAGAGTCCGCAGGCCAGGAGAGACGACTCTGAGGCAGAGGAAACGGAGATCTGCATCGTTTTGGCTGTAGACGGAATGCTGCAAGGTAGTCTAAACAGCACTGTATTACCAGATTCCTCTTACATCCGTCATAACAGGANGGGGGGGGGGGGGGGGGGGAAGGACGATAAAACTGCGATCAAAACATGTGTGCCTGTAGCAGACGGTACAAAAGAGGCTGCCGCTCAGACTGTCGGGTGGCAGACGGTTGTGCAAGGTGCGGATGACCTGAGACCATGGAAGCTATAAGAAAGGGGGCTCATCCAATTCCAGTTGACCTTTCTATGCCCACGGACGTATTGGGGCAGACGTCATCCGTGGTACTAGTGGGTATATTTTATGGCAACCCCACCAGAGGGCTCTCCCAGCAGGAGTCTTCTAGTTGGCGAATAAGGCTTCTGCTCTGTACAACAATAAATGAGGCCAAAACGACAAAGACGATCGCCATGGTAATGAAATTCATATTTCGAGCAAGTATATTCTTTCGACCATTTTTATATGGCACGGGTGCCCAGCTATAGTCAGCAAAAGTTTTCCACTGAATGCAACTGATGAGCATATTTTGTAACACGGCAACGGTGTCATATGCTTCCAAAGCAAAAAGTTACTGAGTATTTCACCTACTCATGTAAATACTAAGATAAATTTGTGTTCTCATTATTTACGCAACCTCCCCCTCCCCTCCCCTCCTCCCCCCCCTTCAGATCTGTGGGTCAAAAGTCTCTCATCGCAACTTTTCCCCTCCTTGGAAAATGAAGCTGTTGAGGTCAGAGCCAATAATGATGTTGCCGTTTTACAAAATATGCTCATCAGTTGCATTTAGTGGAAATTGGGGGAAGGGGTTCAGACGGCCCTGACTTCAAAAATTTTTTTGGTTTAAAGGGACCATTAATGTTCGCAGTAACCCTCTGTAAACAAAGTACCAATCCCATGGCGCCCATTGTTAATCAGCACGTCTGTATGAAATCTCGCGAGGGCTATTAAATCCCTTGGATTTGTCCCTTAACTTACAAGCTTTTGTGTGTGAGTCATGATGGACCTCCGATGACCCCGGGTAAGACGGAGCATGCATGCACATGTGCCCTGTGACTGAGAACGGCCATCAAGATGGATAACGGCTGATAAGTCCCCGGGAATCTGGTTAATACCCGCCGAGCTGGACAGCACTGGGCGTTCTGCGACACCGCTATTTGCCACCGGAAGTACTTTCAATCGAGCCATTGGCGCTTCGTTACCGCTGTCCTGCGGGAATTCTAGTCACGAGCCATGTCCTTCCAGATGTCTCTCGAGATTCGGCTAATTCTAAACCCCGGCCCGGAACCAGTTAAACTGCATTTTCCACAGGTCTTAGAGCCAACTGTGGGTCCACGGAACCGCTAAAGGGAAATAACCTGAGAGACATGCCCATGTTATGCCCGTTGAATTGCTATCATTTTTATCCCATGCTATCACACGAGTTTGTTCCAGCTATTCGCAGCAGAGGTCTCGGTAATCGGCTCAACGGGCGGGGCTAAAGTGCGCAATATTTTTCACTGCATCGATGAATCATCCGGAGGAGATTTGGAAAAGAGAGAAGAGGGGAGGCAGAATAAATCATTTGCTGGCGCCCAGCACCAAATTACAATTTCACGATCGCCTGGGTCAAAATCTTTGACATGCAGAAATTGTCGCTCCAGATTTCTGATGAAAATGTGAAGTGACGGATGTGCAAGTGTAGAAAATCTTGTAGAGGGAATAAAGGACGGAAATTCAGCATGTCTGTCAGGATGTCAACTTTTATCAGCCAGTTTTGTCTCCCTTGCATCCTGTTTCCATGTAATAAGTGATTCACTCTGGTGTTTCCACGCGGGTGCATCTTCGAGATTTGTTCCCATCCTCCGCAGCGTTAATTTTTGCGCGATAGTGTAAAACATCTTATGCAATGACAAACTGAGAATATGATTAAAACACGCAAGGAATAGTGGTTTAGATTTATATACGCCGCGATGAGGGGTGAGGAGGATGATTCTAAAAATACGGCACGACAAAGGAGGAACCCATGACGTGGAAAATAGCCTTACACACATGACATCCAAGGGAAGGCTGATCTTGTTTTGAATCCATTGGAACACTGAGGGAAAGTGAATGAAGATCAGTATTGGACCAGATATTGTATTTCGGCGCAGGCCGAGCGCAAGACGCTTTCACCAGAACCTGTGGTCAGGAAATCACAATATCCCAGAAGCCCGACAGGATATTGAAGGTCATTGGGTGGCCGGGATTATCACCCCTTTCAGGCTAAAATTTTCTGTGTTCAATATGCTCATACAGACGGACAGACAGGCAGAGAGACGCAGGAACGGATAGATGGGTTGATCGATCTACAGACAGACGGATGGACGGACGGATGGACGAACGGACGGACAGGCGGACAGAAGAGCAGAGGAACAGACGAACAGACAGGCAGACAAACGGGTGGATAGATAGATAGATAGATAGATAGATAGATAGATAGATAGATAGATAGATAGATAGATAGATAGATAGATAGATA
>JAWQUT010000007.1:2322747-2347407 GCA_033807755.1 Ellobium chinense | reverse complement strand
AGGGGTTGCAGCTTCCGGCCATGGACATGTCTGTGTATCTGGAAGGTTATATGATGACGTGCATCGGTTCTTAAAATGTTCTTCAATGAGATCAGGTGCGATGTTACATGGTGGGGAGGTGGTTAGACGCCCTTTGTTATTAATGACCTCTATAGCTTGACTTTGATTACTTTGCCACATTTTCTTGAGTTCATCCCTGCTGACAATGGACTCGTCAGGCATTCGGGGGTTTCCCCGTCGGAACGAAGGCTGAATGTGTGTTTTAATGAACTCAAGCATTTCATGAATGTCTTTATGAAGGGAGTTACGCTGCTCATCTTCTTGGGGGGAATTCTGGCCGCTTCCCAAATCTAGGGGTGGGATAGGAACTGGAAACTTTGAAAGGATACGTTTCACATACTTCAAAAACTCGACACTGAAAGATAGATAGATAGATAGATAGATAGATAGAAGCACTTAAAAAACCGCACAACGAAACTCACTCCCACTGGTCTAAGAAATAATAAGTAATTTTACTCTTCCATTTAACACAATGACAGTAAGACGATCGTGCAAATTTAAATCTAAATCACAAAAGACTATATCAATATGATCGTATCAATGCACCTGAAATGTTTTAACTTGTAACAAGAACAAGGTATTTTCAAGTGCCCTCTGTTTTGCTAAGATCTACAAGCATAGCTGTAACCTACCACCACCACCCCTCCCCCCCTTTTTTCCCCAACAGCCACATTCCTTTGCAATACTTACGTCTTCCCATACAAGGGCATATCTTTGCTACGAGAATATTTTTAGTGGCTCTGTGTGAAAACAGCTTTTTGATTCAAGAAGTTTCTCGTCCAAATTTCTGTTAAGGTACTGTATTCCCAATCTCGCAAAATTATCTGGTTGGACCGGACATAAGTACATGAATATGTAAAATAGTAACTTCTGCGGGAAGACTAAAACAAGCATTTTCGTCATTTTCCCCTTCATTGCTTAGACTAAATTTATCCTGGATTTATCTTATATTACTGGCCTAGGACCTTAGAAGTTGAATTGTCAGAGCACGCTGGAATAGCCTTGGACGACACAGCTGTACCAGCGTTCTGTTTTTCTTTCGCTTTACATTGATGATGTTTCTAACTCGCCCACAAAGCAATACAGGCCTATGATGGATGATTACGGCTCTATCAGTAAGGATCATCGCCCTAACATCGTATGCGATATCTTTTATTCCTCAGCTTACCTCATCGCCTCCCCAACTGCCTTCTCATCATGTGTTCGTATATTTAACTTTTTATCATTGCTCATGTCTGTTTCATACGATCATGGACTTTTTTTGCATTCTTTTGTCAGTGCTGGATGTGAGTAAACATCTCTCTCTCTCTCTCTCTCTCTCTCTCCCTCGCTTGTTCACTATCTATATTAGGATGATATATGGGGGATTCTAACCGTGGCGTGGCTGGATGTTTAGTGTTGCTTCTCTTGGTGTTGCTGTGCTGTGATGTGCTGTGATGTGCTATACTTTATTGAGCTGTCCTGTTCTGTTCTGTACTGTACTACATTTCAAACAGCATCTTTTTAATTGAACACAATGACACCCTAAATTATTAAAGAAGCCTGGACTTCTGGTCCTGCTTTAATTGAATTATTTTTGCTGACTTCAAAGACTTACAATGATTTGCGTCTGGAACCTAGGACGACAATGTGTCCTCCAAATCTGAAACGAGAGTAGCCCGGGCTAAAATTAAAATGCCATCTGAGACAGCATTCATTTTGTTTAACCCCTTCATTATGTTTGACGTAAATTTATGTTCTTAAAGTTTGCTATAAACGGCTGTAAGACGTAACGGTACGTCCAGAGAGTGGTATTCCAGTGTCATATCCGACGTATCCATTTATCCTATTTCCTTTATACAGTGAACAGTTCCTGCGTACAAGCTAATGAGCTGATAGTACTTGGTGACATCAACACTTGAACTATCGCGCAGCGAAAGAGTTCTCTCTCTCTCTCTCTCTTTCTCTCTCTCACACACACACACACACACACACACACACACACACACACACACACACACACACACACACACACATCCGCTGCATCTCCGACGACTCTTATTTCTTCATTACCTGTCTGTTCTTCTATACTAATCTTCCGATATGACATGACTCGCTCCGCCCCTCCATCTTTTCCACCCTTAAGATAAAAGCCTCAGCTCTTTGTAAAGCACAACAATGAAAAAGCCTCTTTCGCAAAGCTGGTTTTTCTTGACCAAGTAACCAAGTAACTATCTAGAAAACATCCTGAATGCTGCGCATGCATGATGATAAAAACAACAACAACTTAATCTGCTTTCTTTATGACAACCATTAAGTTATCAGTCCATAAGTCTTCTTAATGGTCGCACCACCTGTCGTGGAGATACATCAAGGACCCCAGATACTCTGTATAGAACATATTAATCATCCGTAAATGGTTGGATCGTCTATCGTGAGATGCTATGTTGTCCATCACATGTGCATGTGTCCGACAAAGCAACTCAAATGTCGGCAGGGTTCGTTTTGAGATACAGGCTAAAATAAGGTAACGTAGCGTTATTAGGTAAAAAATTCAGATCAATCAAATGCTACGAGTTCAACCTTTTATCTATTATGTGCGAAAAGGATTTTACTTAGCATGGCCATGTGGTTTGTGAGTCGTATTCAGAAAATGAAGACAGTCATGTCTAATGTTTGTGTTCGACTCCTGGGCCGGGCGGTTTACTTGTCTTTGGGAAAGACACTCATTTTCCCTTTTCCTACTCGACTCAGGTGTAAATGAGTACCCTGGCTTCAGAGCTGGGTTGGGGGTAGGGGGGGGAAGGGAGGAAGGGCAGAGGGAGATCTGCATGAACTTTATTATGTATTTCATGTGTAATATTATATGCTTACATAATATATGAGGTGTATTGTTCTGTGTCTTTGTATCATGAATGAGATAAATAACACTGTATGACACTGTAAACCTACTTCCCTTCTAGATCAATAAAAGACGTAAATTCATTTTGAAAAAAAGTCCTGCCTCCTCACATTTCAAAATAAATTATTTCTGAAAGACGTGTATTCAGAGAAGTCAGGGATACTGGCCTTTAGGTTGATGTTCTCCACCAGCGACAGAAGAAATTATGAGATGTAAAAAAGATTGAACTTTTCGCTGTTTTCTCTGCAGTCTTTAAAGCATGTGTTATCCATAGTGACAGCGGAAAACAAGATTTAAAAAACAGCAACAAAGATGCCCCCTCCCTTCTCCTTGGCCTGCGAAAACAGTGATCGTGCCCTCCCCCTGCCAATCCAAAGTATCTGCTTGGGGCCTTAATGTGTGCTAACACAGCGGAAAAGTACAAAATCCACATGATGATGGATTCTTGCATCTCCACCTTCTCCCATCGTACGTGGCATATCAGATGGATCTATTCTAGGGTCGAATCTAGGATAGCCTGGCGGTAGTCCTCTTGCTTCATCAGCTTTAGCGAATCCCTCAGTGATATCTTCCTCACTAGGTAGATCACCCCGTAATGCCGTGATGGAGACATTTGTTAGTGTCTTTTTTCACAAAACATTTAAGGCACAAGGCAAATTGGGCATCGCAAACGTTGTCAAAATGGAGTCGGGCACACTGGTAGCTGCCATGATAGCGAAGTCAGCCACAGTATCGGAGTAGCCTTTAAATGATAGCAAAGCAAAGTTTATTTTTTTTTAATCAAGATCATTTGTGCACCATTATATATTTTTTTTATTTTGAGATCTCTAACAACTTACCTGGTAGTCTGAGACATTGTAGATATTGCCTTTGAAAGCTGAAGTCTCCCGAAAACGGTTAGATTTTAAGTGTGAGACGAGACACATTTGAAGTGAAAATTGAGATATCGTTAATCTTGATTATGAGCTTTGATATTACGTGAAATTAAATTGCAGTCCCATTTCGCAAATTTGAAACTCATATTTAAATACCGTGCCGCGATATATTAAAGGATTTTTGCGAAGGCGTAGAGACAAAAATAACTTCCACTTCCGTGGCTTCGTCTAAGTTTCTGAATCTTCGAAACAGAAGATTTTAAAGAGTGAGTTCATTTCTATGTATAACGGCCAGTCCAAGTGGAACTTGGCTGGGCTGTTTCTGAAATCTTTTGATGCTGTCAAAGAATAAAGTAAACACAAAATTACTATTCGTATTAGCTCTAATGTAGATTGAGTGAAGCGCAGATTTTCTAGATCCACTCAGGTTTTCGAAACTGAATATAAAAGTTGACGCAACGCATCTATCTTCATCTGACACGTCGGATTCAAATAGCATGTACACGTATTTCCAACACCACTATACGTTGAAAACTTTGTTCTCCTTCAGAATTTGATACTCTTCATGATTAAGTTGAACACTGGCTTGCTTTAATCAAAGCCTGCAATTATCATTCTCTTCTGTCAATGTCAGATTTCTTGACCTTTAAAAAAAAATCTTGAAAAATGTCTTTTAGCTATAGACGTCTGTCAAAAAAAAAACCAACCAACAAAAATACGTGCGTCCTGAAATCAAATAAATCGAGGGAAGCTTTCTCCATCATGGTTGTTTATTGTCGCCAGGCTTTTATGAACGACTTCCGCTTAACGCACCCTATCAGTTGCCCAGTCTAGCGGCACACAGATCTAGCTCGATTTAAGGACTCGCCGCTCTGGAAACGACCAACGTGCCCGATAGCCCCTGATAACTTATAATGATCGTGGACGCCATTTATATGAAGCTGTAGAGTATTTAGGGGGAAAGGTTTTAAAAAGGGAGAGTAATAAATCAGCCATTTTCAGCAACGTTGTTGTACATCAAACACACGAACTGAAGGAAGAAGGAAGACAAAGAGACAGCCAAGCTTTCATCGTGTCGGAAGTAGTTTGACTATTTTCAGGATCCAGCAATGAGGGGAAGAGATTGAAAGTGATGCTGGCATGGTTTTTGTACGTCACAGATCCAGGCAATGCCTGCTCAGCCATTACTTCACAATGTCATTATTACCCGTTCCAGAACGTCAGATTCGTTATTCTCCTCAACGTTATGGACGATTTTGGGAAGTAAAACGTGTCGCTACTTTTGTACTCGTACACGCTGCCTTGTTCGCCAACACACTGGTCGCAAGCATTTAGACAAAAGTTTACATTATCAGTATCCCGGCATCCATTTTATAGAACAGTGTACTGAGGTAAATGTGAACAAAATACATTCCCAAGGCATGTAGGTTGGCTATTTTCAGGATCCAGCTTTGAGTGAAACAGATTGAAAGTGATGCTGGCATGATTTTTGTAGGTCTCAGATCCAAGCAATAGCTGCTCAGCCATTACAGCCATTACAGCCATTACTTCACAATAGTATTATTACCCATCCCAGAACGTCAGATTCGATAATCTCCTCAACGTTATGGACGATTTGGGAAGCAAAACGTGCTGCTGATATTGTTTTCGTACATGCGCTGGTCACCAGCATTTAGACAAAAGTTTACACTATCAGTAGCCAGGCATCCTTTTTACGGACGCTTGTACTGAGGTAAATGTGAACAAAATACTTTTCCAAGGCATGTAATCGCATGACCATAGCAGTTATCGAAGTCACGACCTGTTTGTTATCCTGAGGCGATGCCGGTTTGACGTTCTTCCCCACACACACCACACATTTCACATGCGGCTCCAATTTTGAGGTTTTTCACGGGTAGTATTATAATCACAACACACATGTAGAAATTTCTGCTAAAACATATACCCAGACACATATATTCATGTACAAACCCATTTTCCATCAGTCTTCTCACATTTGCTCAGCATACAGATGGATATCACGACCCCGAACGTCATGCACTTGAAAATGCCGTATAAACAATAATTGTAATCCCTTGAACCTGAGTCTCAACTGAGAGCTGTGAGTTAACGATGGGATCTCTTACCATCATAGGAATTACCTTTACCTTGCATTATGAACGCTACTAAGGGGGCCGTTAGCACCAATGCGCTAATGTAATTCTTACCATGGTAAACATGTTCTCAATTTTTGTTCGTGAAGTTCGAGTTTGTAAGATCCTAATGTAGTATAACCTTCAACTATGCACTAGTCTATATGGCGGTTTCATATCCTCTTGTTTTTCGTTAATCGGGTGCGTCCACTTTGTAGCACTTCGCCGCGAAAAATGTTTACTTGTGACCCTTTCATTTTGCAGAAGTATCAGTTTTATACATAATTACTGAAATAATGATGTTTTAGTTTACTTACATTTAGCAATACCAAGGGTAATGAGAAGACAGCCTTCTCCTCCCCCTCCTTTTTTTTTTTGAATGAAAGTATGACCTGTTTTAGAAGGAGGCTCATTAACTAGACTGGACGATGTTTAATGATATACTGTTAAAATTCGGCACCGTAAAAAAATTAATAAGTTTTCCCTCTAAGGAAAGCTCTGATGAAAGATCACTGAATTTATATAGGTCTTTATTAAGCTTCACAGTTATTGTTGGTAGTTATTATCGTGCGTTAATTTTTAGCTGTTCTCTTTCACCAGAATGAAGAAAATTGAGTTCACACATGAGAAGTAAAGAAAGGCCAGCTATACAACTATTTACAGTGAAATGAAGTTTCATCTGGCCGAAAGCTAATATATGAATTGGTATCAACAAATGATTACAATATCAATTATTAAACTTCATATAACTGGGACCCCAAATTGAATGCCCGCAAGTAGAGACTCTCTCGAAGTGGCTCAAAGTGACTGCTCCCCGTTCACCATGGAGAAGTGTATAATAATAATATTCCGACTTCTACGAATCCTCCCGAAACGATGCCGCAATGCCTGGATAGTATTAAGCTACACGAAAGAATCACTTGACATAATCTATTAGTGGGAGGGCTATGCTATCTTCTTCGCTAGTCACGAATGCTTAATCGGCTAAGTTCGCCAGCCGGATTCCATCAACTCTGGCATCGTCCATCACTGGAGGAAACAAGAATAGACCCTAGCACCCAGAATAACATTAAGATGAAAGGGACGAATCTAGGTCTAATCGATATAGAAATGGTCATTCCAGGCCTTGTTCATTTATCTTCATGGCAAGTAATGGTGGGACATACACAAGACGATACACGCCATTCGTGTAGACCATGGCCGTCATCACCACACCACAACCTGTTCAGCTCCCGGAAAATAAGAGTGAAAATCAAAACCTGCAGAAATACTGATAGTTATTTCTCGGGTGTCGCGAAACGTCATCATCTCCAGGAGACTTATACTCTCAAAACTCAACGATTTCCATGTAACAACAGGCATGTCAACAGGCATAGCTGCTATAGACATACCAGAAGGAAAAGAGGTGGTTCATATGGAGACTTCCGGGTTCTCTGTCAGTGATATCACTATATATAATCAGTGCGTCTGTATTTTTTTACAGTGTGGTTCCCTAAGGAGGATGGGAGAAGGCAAAGTCAGATGCCCACGAACTCAGATAGAATACAAACAGTCGCTGCACGAAGTAGCCAACTTGGTAATATCGTGAAGATGGAAAACGTTTCCAGGAAGGGTTCGGATGAGTGAGGAAAAGGATGGCTACGGCTCTGATCCTGGCTCTTGTTTCTTTACGTTCAAGACAGCTCTGTCTCAACTGTCTCATCCTCCGGTCGTGACTGAGGAGGAAGTCATAAATCTTGGATCTATATTGCATTAGAGCTGATGTATTCGACCTCCTATTAGTACACCAGTGACAGGTCTTCTATGGGCAACGAGTTCACTCTCTGTATAATAGGATTTCAGAAGGCAAGGGACAGTCATCAAGACCTCAAAAGGAGGGGGGAGGGGAGGGGTGACCGTGTGTCCCATTTCATACACTAATTCATCAGTTACCATACACTAATTTATCACTTTTTTTTTTAGTTTTGTCAGCGTCCCGTCAAAACAGCTACAAAATCAGACAGGCTTGGTGGACAAATTGTCACTCATATTAGTTGTTATTACTGGATAATAATTATGCCACCGCAAATGAAAAAGAAAACAAACACTGGTTACACAAATCAGCTTGCCAATAACAGTTAGCAACTGAGAAGTCAAGGGGGCAATAATTTCCTCTTCCGACTTAGTTTTGTCTTCGAAAAGATATTGCGACTAATCGAGCCGATTTGACATATCACGGTGATTTCCTTCGGGGGGATAATGATACGCTTGTGAAGTGTCAGAAGCACTCGGAACGTCTAAACATGAAAGTAATGTACAATTTTTAGAAACAGACAGTTTCAGAACGTTTCAGTAAGTATCATATGCCATACTTGTTATGAAATGATTTCTCACGATAAGTGGTGCAGGAAGCTGAACGTACTCAAGAAGTTACTGCCTATATACCTAAAAAAAACACAAAAAAAAACAACACAAATTTAATACACTGGCCTGGGTATGAGCGAACAAACAAGTGAACGAACGAACAAACAAACAACAAACATCACAGGCGCCTCCGCTGTCCTCGCCGCTTTCAACATGAAAACACATGAACAGAATATTAGCGCATTAAGAAAAAGAAAATCTCCTTAACCAGTTTTCGCAAACTGGATATCAGCTGCATGAAATTTTCTGTATGGAACTTTGGCACTTAAACGTTTCCGGGTTGAGGGAGAATGGCCGACTGGCTTATTTTGATTACTGCAAATGGGTCTCGCACTCCGCTGGATATGAACGCACTACATAAAATTGGGGATTTTCTGTTCTCATAACAGATATTTCCATTATACCTCTCCTGAATATGTGCAGATGAAAGAAAATGGTTTCCCGGAGTGTTATCGGAACAGGCCGAAGGAGTTGTTTTTTTTGTGTGTGTAACCCTGCCAGTATTATACATAGTTAAATCCCAAAATAAGAATTTTGTGTCCGAAATTGAAGGTAAATGTCTCAAGCCGCATCAGTCAAATCACATTCCTAAACTGTGTTGCTGTGAGAGAATGGACGTGGTTGGCAGTCGAGTTATGAACGCGGATGGCTGGCACGATTTATAATAATGGAGAGACTGATGTGCGAAAGACAGTGGTACGAAATGAGGTGCGAATGGATAATTTGTAAATATTTTTCAATGTATATTGATGTTCAGTATTGGCATATGCCTATAGTAAGCAAAAACTGAACAAAAGCCATCACTGAAATTGTGTCTCTATAAACACAGAAGTAGGACATGTATTGGTCCATAAGAACATCTGTTTCGAAGACATCAGCCAGTCATACTTCTCGATACAATTCACAAGCACAGTTCGTTCCTTGAGGAAAGTGTCGTCTTACCACAGGCTGATTTTCTGTGACAAGAATAAAAGAAGTCCCACGACTGGCCCCAAAACCATTGAGTAGCCTTTATAAGCGTTATACATTAGCCCGCTGACGGTCGCATATACAATGTGTTTTCTTCCTTATGTCTTTTACTATTTTGGTAGTCATGGTCGTGTTAGACAGATGGTCGTCACACAAAAGTCAAATATATCAAGGAAAATGAATGGTCTCTCCTGACACCCGGTTGCCACGGCAGGTGGTCGCGATATACAAGTGATCACCAGAACAGGTTCGACTGTACATATATTCTGAATTGATTTTTTTACGGAATTTCTGCTCCCGACTTCCTGGTTATTCGTGCATTATTCCGGAGGACAAAGTGACCATCTTGCACTCTCTCATTTTCATGACAGAAAGAAGCAGGTCGAAGAACGTCTTGCGGTCAGGAACCCGCTGGAACCACTGAGACAAGACCGTCAATATTGATAGAAGCTGGAACTTGTTCAGGCTGTTCACAGGCATCGAGTTTCGGATTCGCAGACAGTTGAATGTTATTTCCCTAAACTCGATCCGCAAGTTCTTTCGTTCTTTCCTACCGAGGAAGGAAAACATGCACAAAAACAGAAAGTAAACTTGACAACATGATGGGAGTTAATCGTTTTCTGTCTCCTTCCCTCTAAGTACCAGTACTTGTTATTTCGAATATACAGAGAAATGTACAGTTTGATAAATACAGTATAGCCGGATGCCCTTTCTACCTCAACCAAAGCAGGCATGAGTGCGTAATTTTTCATCCATCGATCCGTCCATCTATCCGTCCGTCCGTCCGTCCGTCCGTCCATCCATCCATCCATCCATCCATCCATCCATCCATCCATCCATCCATCCATTCTTTCTTTCTTTCATCCGTCCATACGCTCACGGACTTTGCAGCCAGTGAAGGTGAATCCCTGTTGTGCTTTCTGGATTCGGTATCCCTGCGACGGAAAGATAACAAGTGGGCACCGTGGAAACCGCCTGTAGGCTCCTGTGACGGGACTCAAAATCCATCTTTTCTTGACCGGCCGTGTAGACAATTCTAATCTTATAGTTTTGGGGACGAGTCGCTCATCAAATCAATGGGATCGCGTGGCTGCTCGACCGTGATTGAAGAGTTCTTTATAACCTATCGATTTTCTGCTGCACTGAAGGCATTCTGTCTTCCGCCATACTCGTACTCAAAAACTTTTAGGCGTCTACAAAAGCTTCAGGAGGGAACGAATTTATGCAACAGAGTTTTGAGGCGTCATTCACTTTCCGTTGCTGTAGGTACTTATCGGAATATGACAAACAAAGATCTCACAGATTTAAAACCACTTACTGATTTGTGCATCACCCCAGCATCCTTTCGCACCAAACCATGTGCATTTTCACACACCCAACATTTTCGGACTTATAGTCAGGTCTGAATAAGAAAGAATCAGACCATAAAGTTACTTGTTACGCTGTTACAAGTTGACATAATATGTACATTCTAACCAGCCTAACGGGTACTCATTCTCGCTTTGGACTGCAACTGGCTGAATGACTCCGAGAGTGTGCAATAATGTCGTTCATATTCGTCAATTTCGCAATATTCTTTCAGCATGAAATGAAAAGTCTAGACTGGTCAAGTAGTCTCTAAAGGCCACTCGTGCCCTCAAAATCTTCGGACCAACTGAGGNAAGCGGGGGAGAGGAACTCGGAATAGGAAAATTTTGTGTCTGTCCGGATCTTTTTCTCGAAATCAAGTCCATAGGTCAAGGCGAATCATGCTGTCTGAAGTGGCCACGCTGTTCATCCTAACGAACGCATGTTGCCCGGAATAAAGCGTACTACTAAATACACCAGCCCTTCATTGACCTCTATTGAGCGATGCGAGAGCCAAGGGATAGAATCTTTGATGAACCAGCTCACAGGACATACAGTCCATTAGACTGAATCAACTAGCAATTCTCTGACTTGTTCTTTTTTTTTTTGCGGTTCTCGCACACCTTGTATTTCACTGAATGATTTTATGTTGTGTTATTGCAATTTCCCCCTTTTATCTAGGACATTTTTTTTTTGAATGACTAAGCAGCATATTGGAAACGCAGTGTATGTAAATCAAGGAAGATGTTAATTAGATGTAAAATACGTCAACATTTTCACAATCCTGTGTCAGACATAAGTATCAAAATGTTGTGGATGTTAAAGCTTTGAAAGTCATTAAAGGCCCGTCCAGGGTATGAAAGGAAAAGAAAGGCATGATGGGACACCTGACTAATTTGACCTCAGTCTCACGGTTCATATCGGGGAAGCCATTTTTTTTTTGTATGACTAAGCAGCATATTGGAAACGCAGTGTATGTAAGTTAAGGTTAATTAGATGTAAAATACGTCAAAATTTTCCACAATAATGTGTCAGACACATACTATAAGTATCAAACTGTTTCAAATGTATCAAAAAATGTTGTGAATCGTAAAGCTTTGAAAGACATTAAAGGCCCGCCCAGGGTATGAAAGGAAAAGAATGGCATGATGGGACACCTAACTAATTTGACCTCAGTCTTACGGTTCATATAGGGGATGCCATTTTGTCGATTTTCACGAGTAAAACATTTTGTACTGCATAAAACGTTGCAGATCGTAACTTTACTGTCTCTCTCAACGTTACGGTAAAGAAAACTGCTACTAAAACGCCCAATATTTCAAATATGAATGCAAATCCGTCTGAGTCGAGGGAGTTTATAGGCGGGGTTTGCTCGCTGGGAGTAAATATCGAGTGTCGTAGCTTTATAACTATTCAACATCAATCAGCAGAATAAAAGAACTGGAATGTGTTTCACTGAAATCTGGTTGCTTAACGACTCTTTTAACAGCAGAATAGTATAGCAGAGAATAAAAAACCGCTAAGTCCTAGAATAAGAATACAGGGAAGGATATCTTCAAGGCACTGGTGAAAACCAACTACTTTTGTATAGTGGTGGGCAAGCTCTGGATCTCCGATACTATTTCGATACTTTTGATGTAAGCGGACACAGTTTGTCAGATTCAGACACGTCTTTTTTTTCTCAATCCTGTTTCATGCCTTGTCTCATTTAAATCGACTATAATTATCTTTTTCTCAAATTCTTTCAAACAGTTTTGATACCCAACCAATCCTCGGCTACAATCCCTGAGGCTTTAACAAAGAGCCTGAGTGACCAGTACTGGAAGTCTCAAAATTAATTTCGATTCCATTCCAATCTCCAAAAGGTATCTACGGTATGGAATTTATCGAAAGGTATCGAAGTGCCTAAGCATCGGAATCGAAATAAAAATCGACACGTTCAGTTCTTAAAGCTTGAAGGTTGAGTATCGCGGCACTTTAAAAAAAAAAAAATCAAATATCGACCACCACTACTTCTGCACCCATCCGAGAAACGGTTCTGTTGACAGTGTCCTCTGTGACAAAGTCCTGATAGTATACTCAGCATTGCACAAGAAACGTGTATTCCTTTACTTACCTGTTAATATCATTCAAGCACCGCGAAAAGAGCTATTGATGTACGTATCCAAATAACGTTTTTGTTTGCTCTTATATTTTACTATTACACCATAGTTGCGATGGACCAGTTTTAAAGCATCGAAGACAGATTCGGCCTATGAAAGAAGATATTCAAGCTATAAGGGGTCTCTTTAATGCCTTCAATCCTATTTTAAGTATGATGTACAGTATTTTTAACGAGATGGTCGAAATAAAAAGTAGAAGACATTTTAATTTACGGTGAGAGAAAGAGTCTAGGACATACCCCAGGTTATTACAATCACTGCCATGTTTTGCAGGCATATGTGTATAAAGTGTTGTTATATATCAAAAGACAGTGGACACGGCAGAATTGGGAATTGTATTTCAATTCCACACTTCCAAATGCACAAGTGTGTTATGCACAGGCCTGAATACAATATAGACACTAAATAGAGTGTGGCGACCCATGCAGAGCAGGCTTTTGGTACAAACGACCCGTTACGTTCATTAAGAACTGACGGCTAATGATACAGGGTAGTAACGTGCTGGGATATTCTGATCCCCACTGCCACATCGACTTCGGGCCTCAGAGTCGTTTTCTGAGTACAGTATACTGGCATAAGTTAAAGGTCTCCAAACTTTTTTGATCGACGAACCCTTTGATGTTTTCAGGCAATCCCAGTTACCACCGTATCAAGTCACTCTCATGGTCCTCGTGTCTTATAAAGCAGGGAAATTTAATGTAATTCATACGTTTGTATTTCTTGCCATTTCAAAGTTCATAATGTTTATATATATTTCTGTCGCCAACGTTGCTTTGATATTTAGAGTTCTAGTTTTAAGTTCCACATCACACCTATGATTTAATTTAATGGTTGTTTGGAATGACATTTCAGTCTCACACTCTTATGTCAAAAGTAGTGATTTTATGTTTGAGCTTATCAATAGAGAGGGGCTATTTATTTATTCGGCCATTCATACTAATATACCAATTAACACGTTTAATTAACACGTTTATTTGTCTGAAACTCAGACCACAACTGTGGCACGTGGCCGAACAGCAGATTATAGACATTGGCAACAGGACAGCACGCGATATAGATAATAGTAAAGTTCTACGAAGTAAATACATTTCATTCATTCATCTGCTCATTCTGTCATTCTATTCACCAATCAGTTCGTCCATCCACCTATCTGACGTTAATCTTAAAGCTATAGTCTGCTGGAGAAAGTATTAAATGCGACACAGTGATTGAAATGCCTTGGGTTCACAAAGAGACAGTGCCCTNCGTCCCCCCTCTCCCCAAACCCACCCAAAAAAGGTGGTTACTGAATAAATTAAAAAAAAACCAACTGTTTTATTTCAGTTCTAAATTGGACTTTGATCATACTGAACAAAATCGTGCCAAAAAGTGGAGAGTAATGATATAATCTAACCCAACATATTCTTGTTATTTTTTATAGTCTCAGTAATCTGACCCTCTTGTACCCATTATAGCAGGCATGCAAACAGAAACAATAATTTGCGTAAAATCTATATGAGCGAAACCGCTTCATTTCTTCTGCAGTCGCTTTTCCAACCCCATAATCATTGATTTCATCCCCTTCCCGAACCCTGTTTTCCCAAATTACGCAGACATAATATTTATGTTTGTCGATGTATGCTTTTCTTCAACATTACTCCCATGGCATGCCGTCAAAAGACATAACAGTAATCCCCTTTTTCTGAAAAACGACAATTAACAGTTACAAGAAATGCGCACGTTCCTCCTAGCTTGTGAAAACACGATGAATGATCGTTGCATGAGGGGATATGATCTAAATCGGGTGTCGGTTGATTCTTAATAGGGTAGACCAGGAGCAGTAGTAGGAGACACGATGACAACAGCAACAATATTAACTTACAAATACACAAACAAGTAAACAAACAAACAAACACATGCACACACATTCATACACATACGGACTCAAACACGTGGACATAGACACACACACACACGCACACGCACACACACACACACACACACACACACACATACACATGCACACACACAAACCCCTAATCCCTCTACAAAACCAACTATGTCAGTAGCCTATAAAAACAACAAAAACACTTAAGAATTCCACTGACTAGAAAAGCAACGCCATACAATTACAGCAACCACAAACTACGCTTATATTAAAGACCACAACTTGGATATATCAACAGACACAGACACCACAGCTCACCCTAACAACCACCATATTATTATTCTGAAGCCCACCACAGCTTACATTACAACAACCACAATTCAAAACAATGGTAACCACTAGACAGCAGTAAACGCCACCGACATACATCAATAACAGCAACAAAAATGGCTCACCTCGTTTCACGTTATTCGTGTCAGCTGAAAGACAAGAAAAAGACGAAAAAAATAGTAACGATGATGACTCCGGAATAGAATAAACATTGATGGTGAACAATTGATAAGGTAGAAATTTCTGCTTCGTCTCTTGTAGCATATGTACGAGTGAGTTAAAGAAACAAGATTTCGCTACATCCAATTACCATTATCATCAGGATAGGATAGGTTAAAAAAAATACAAACACGTAACACTGAACGAAGAAGGGGGAACAAAATGATATAGAAAAAGAAGAAGAGGAGGGGAATGTTGATGGTGAACATGAAAAGAGGAATGTAAGGACGACAATATTAGTTACGGCTACAGCAACAACATTGATTAGGAAGTGAACAGCAACATCATCATTGGACTAAAATATACAGAGGTGATTACAACAATGTGTGGTAACGGTACCGATGATGACAACGTAAGCCGGACTGAAGCAGTATTACGTTTTGAAATAGAAAAAAAAACAACATTGATAAAGAATGAAGCATGCAGTTTGTGATAACTAGAGCATTTTTTCAGGAAATGTCTTGCTATCGGAACGAAACAGAATGAGACTCACTTTGTTTGGTTCCTGCGATTTCAGGAAAGAACAAGCCACGCCCCTTCCTTAACATAGGTGGTATCAGGGATATGTTTTTGGTTGGTTCGCGCCAATTACAGTGAGGAGGGGTGCACAAAATTAATGGCACAGCTTTGTTAAAGATGTGACGTCATTTGCATCACCGGAAGATAAAATTCAACCGGGCATGGCCATATGGTTTCAAATTTGTCAGTGGAACGTCTTATCAAGGGCCTTGTGTCGGAGGCTGCTATGGCAAGAATCAACGGCAGTATGCAAAAATAAGTGTAGCAGACACCACTTGCAAGTCAGTGCATTGTATTCTGTCTCTTCCGCATGAGTCGCAGCCATCTTGACTTGCCTGTGGAGACTGATGCTTCCTTTGCTAAGGAAGGGGTATGGCTTGCCCTTTCGTCAAATTGCAGGGACCAAACAAACGTAGCTTGGTCCCCCACATAGTAAAGAAGAGGCTGCTTACTCCTCTTAAGAGACCCTCCTACCTTGTCACAAAGCATTCCACGAACCGTACCTAGATAAAACAATTCTAACCTCTTGCCCAGGAAGGCAGACAACAATAAGTGAGTTACATGTTATGATACATGCCTTATTTATGCCAAAATAAAGAGTGACAGTAAATCGTTAGTGTAATGCAAAAACTATAACCTGCATCTAAATTAACTGTGGGTTACAGGATAAAACAATACAACCAAACAGAGCGCTTGTGACGAATGACATGGGCAAAAACAAAGGGCATTATGGAAAAATAAATCAACATGGCTGTCGAATGGCAAATTACGCCAATGTAAAGTACACCAATTATACAGCCTGCTAAATATAAGTGGCACCATTAAAAGCGAACAATTAGCGAAAATAAACCCACTAACTGGCTTACCGATTAGCGAGTATAAACACTAGGGAAAGGCAATCTGCAGACTGACGTATCTTACGGGTAAAAACAAACATGTAATCGATACTGCTCTGAGCCAGATTCCGCCTCGATAGCTTCAATGACGTCTGTGGTGTGTCAGTATGACCCATGAAAACTGGCTGATCAAATCAAATCCGAATAATTATGAAACCGGAGACCACAATCTGAACTAAATAAATCATGTACAAATCTAAAGTGTTATTCAGCATCGAAATTTAACTTTTGTTGCTCCCCAGGGGGTAAGGAAGAAAAGCACAGGAGAAAACCAACAAAAAATGTTGATCATAAGTCTTGGATCCCCCGTGTCATCTAAACACTGTACAAAACTGTCTGACACCCGAAGGCACCACAGCGTCATCAAAGCTATATATTTGTGATGCTGTTTTCATTTCTTTGATTACTTATAAGCCGCACACTCAGTAATTAATGTCTAGACATTACATTCTCCCAATCAAAGCACTTGCGTTTACAGTTCTAGACCGAGTCATCTCAACGCAACGCTTTTGATAAAACGAAAGCAATATTCCATAATACGATGTTGCCAGAGGGTACAAAATGAAGATTGATTACAGGGAAAGTTGTAAGAAGAATAGGAAAAAAAATGTAAATAATTCTTGCAAAGACCCAGTGCTTCGTTTCCCCAAGACAAGACTAGCCGTGGACGTATGAATAATATTTGGATTTAGCTTATTTCAGATATTGGCGTCATCTTTGTTCGCATTCTGGGCAGTTCTTCTACCGTCATATATCGTGTATCTGCAGTATGAGGCTTTTGTCCAACACAGATACATTTTTGTTCATGACATGATAACTAAGTTATCCTAAGTCAAATTCTCTATGTGGAAATTTATGTGACTTTGAAGTGCTCATTACATGGTTTGTCCATCTGCTGCTAAAGTCAAATAAAAACACCACACCTCTAAACCTCTTGACTATATTGCAATGAAATATAGTTGTTTCTGCGTTGGAGATATCTTTGTTATGGACGAAACATTTTGTCCATCACGGACACCGAGAAGCTGGAACAGCCTAGCCTTGTAATTCATTAGATGCATCACCTCAGGCTCTGGCTCAAGCAGTGAGGGTCTCTCACAAAGAAACTGCCTAACATATTGAAACTTACATAAAAAGCAGATTAAAGAATAATAACAATTTTAATAAAAAAAACCTTAATGTACACACCTTATATAAAGAAACCTAAACAAAACTTTTGACCTTAAAGTATTTGAGTCACACATTTAGGTATACTAAATGATCAGGAGATGAATCATTAACTAAAGGACGCATTTTTTTTTTATCGCAGATGGACAATGCTGATGTCGAACATAACAGATTACTGGTGTCAGGCTATGAGAAAACCATTCACAACGAGCTGTCAGCTTAAGAAAGCACGCAAAAAAAAAATATGTAGAGGCTAATCTAGTGATCAAAACTAAATCTATTAAATTTACCTAAAGAAAAGAAAGAAATACGCTTTTCTAAACAAAACACACAGCTCACAAAGTGACAGGAGATGATTGGGGCCCTTTGCAGTATTCGGCACTAAATGAAGCCAGCATAATAATTTATACACATAAAAGCACAACCAAACTGACTACGACTACTGCTACATTACACTGATTACACAATAAACTGGATATTTGACAACAGAAAATACAGCAATGGAGCGGCAAAACAAGAGTTAATTAAAACTATCAAAACAACGGCCAGGATTAAAATATCAAACAGCTGAGCAGCCTCAGAAGAACAGCTGCGCAGCAGGAAGCAACAAAGGCTGGAGTTTGTGAAAGTGCCCGTGAAAGCTAAATGCAAACAAACTGTTGTCGATGTTGATCTGAGACTCGCCTAACCAGTGAAGCGGTAAAATACATCTTAACCCAACATGCTTCTGTGGAATGCACTTTAAAGAGGAATTTTCAGGTGCAATAACCTGTTTGAATTCTAAAAGCTGGGTCCTGTTAATATGCAATGTGGCAGAAATTTTGTTCAAGAATATTCCAAGATTATAATTTAAGGCAGAAGTAGCATGGCGAATCTGACACGACGTATAGGGGAATCCAGTTTTTCTCCGATGCCGAGACCTATTACATTTTCGAGCGTACGCACGAAAATGTAAAGAGTCGAACCTTCGAAGAAATCTGTGGAGCTAAGATTGTATTTCTCCCATTCAACTTTGAATGATAGCATTTAAGCGAACAACATCTGTACTCAAAACAAGCATATAGGATCATTTGTCCCTTACACGATGCGTTGGTCATATATAGCTCAGACAATACCAACAACATCACGTCACTAAGTAAGTAATCCTTGTTGCGTTTCGGATCCACGAGGATCGAAATGCTCCAAATAGTTTTCCACACTGAAGGTCAGCTAAAAATAGCTTGCTTATGGGAGAAACTGAAATTCTTTGCATAAATCTGTGTCATATTTACTGAAGCCAGGAGCCTAGTTAATGAAATGATATTCCTAAGGTAAAAGGCATGATTTTTCGAGCAGACCACTCAGCAGAATCTATGGTATCACCACCTTTTATAACGAAATCCTTAGCAGCACGTAACCGACACAGACGTCATAAATGGCAGTGGCATAACTTCAAGATATACTTTGGAGCAATAGTTTATCTTGCAGATACCGCTGCATGCTGTAAGGTTGTACACGTTGGCCGGTATTCGGCGTGTGCTCTAGTCCCTGTTTTGGGCATAGGTTCTTTTTTACGCCCTTACCCCTCTTTTTGCTTGACGCTACACCCATACTGTGACGTATTGATTTTGACTTTCGTGTTTCGTCATGTGACCCAGACCAAGCAGTCATGCACAGATTCCACTGAAGATCACATTTGTCATCACCATCATGTTATGATAGAAAAGATTGAGGTGAACTTTTATTTTTGATAGGGTTAGCCAACATCAAGCTCTCGGGTTGTATATCTGAGGTGACTTACCAATCCTTTGACGTTCGTACATAACCCTCGAAAAGAAAACGTCTTACCATCCTTTTCCCTACGTCGCCTAGATTTTTCTATTAGCGATGAACTACAGACTATTTATACAGAGGGGAAACAGCACACCAGAGCTAGGAAGCCATGATTTGATGAAACACGTACAGAAGTGCGTACCGTTGAGCACGTCCACCCTGGCCGAGGCGATCTGCAAGTCCGATGTCCGGCACACGTAGATGCCAGCATCTTCCATGTCCGCCTCCTCAACCTCCAGAACGCTGTAGATAGTCTTTTCCATTAGGGACACGCGCTTTTGTATTGTGACCTGGACAGTTGACAAAATAATAACAGATAAATTCAGACGTATGTGACAGGGAGTCTCTTTGAGGAGAGACTGCGACCTTTCTTACAGTTGGTACTTGAACGTGTCGAAACTGCGGGTATTTATATAATAAGTTAAAACTAAGCAAATAAAGTGGAGCAGACTATCTTTGTTGTGCATTCAGGCACGCTCAGTAACTAAGGAATGACATGATTTGATGGGCAGAAAGAGTTGAGAGGAAGGAGATGAAGGAGATGAGCATACCAAATGTACTTGCTGATAGTCATACTCATAGGCAAGTGTTGAAGCTGGTTTTACTGAGACAAACCCTCTGTCGAGGATGACAGCCCCTTTCTTTGCAAAACACAGTGTCTAGATGTACTCCTCCTATGTAGTTTTGTTAACAAATAACATTAGACAGAACAAACAGCCATTCCGCTTGAAGATTTCAGACTTACTTTAAATTGATAAAAGTGTACACTAATAGCCTAGCATATCACCTGTGATTCGTTCTCCCCCTCAACTCTCAAGGATAGAAGAAAAACATTAACTCAGCTAATAAGTGGAAAGGCTCGGATCACTAGATGACGCGCAGTCGCCATTTATTTTATATAACATTACCCATAGCCTTAGTATCCAAAGATTCGGACGTGACCAAAGATTGATGGATGACCTTACCTTTTTGTCCACATCTGTGGAGAGTTTCTGACCATTTAAGAACCAGTCCAGGTCATCGGGTGAGTGACCGCCACCAGTTGCATTGCAAACCAGTCGGATCTTGTGGCTTTTTTCCACGTAGGTCTTGCCCGTGATATTGATCTCTGGACCAGTAGGAAGAATATCTACATCATTCGCTGCAAGATGACATTTTACTAAGTACATCTCAAGTGGACTTAAAAGCAACGAGTGTATAGCTCTGCTTTTTACTCAAATAGATCAACTGACCTATTTTCCCACTGGCTGAAGATTCCTTGCCTCTATGATGAAGAGCTCAAATCAACTTGTACGCAGTTCTTCGCAGCCATGCTTTTAAAAAGTAGGAATGCAGGGCTGCACTTTTTTAAAATCTTTTTTTTTTCACATTTACAGTAAATAAAGTAGAGCTAGACTATTTACGTCTCATTTAAAGCCAGCTATGTAAATAAAAAAAAAAGATGCAAGTTTTCAAAAGGTGAACTAGTACAGGGAAACAAGTGGTGTAAACGAACTAATTCATAAAATCGTGAAACATGAAAATTGCATTTCGCGAATGAAGCCAAGGTGCCTCATACAGAAAATGACAAAATGAATCATCCAGTGGTTTAGTGGTTCTAAATTCGATCCGTGGTGGTGAAAAAAAAATGCAGGGAATGTTCCACTCCACTTTCTCGGAGAAGTAGTGCACTATGTACTAAAACATTTTTTATTTACTTAGTCTTATGTTGATGCCGATAGATTGTTTTCCCAGCTGCTCAACAGAAATGCAGTAGGATGATCAGCTTGGCTGACTTCCTACAACCTTTGTTAGTGCATTAGGAGTTTTGACAACATCCTCCGTCACTTAATTTTTCAAACAAGATCTGAGGATCTTATGCACCCATCTATAACTTGTCTGTTGCAGTGTTTTTGGCTGCGAATCTTTCTCTTTCTTCTCTTACGACCTCTGTGTCCTGTTCTCTCTCTTCACATCGCTAGATTCTATTCTTTCGCTCTCTCTCTCTTTGCCACAGTCCCCTCTCTCACTATCTCTCCTTCCCACTGTTCTCTAGAAACCTACTAGTATCCCTCTCTTCTATGCCAGAAAGACTACAAAAATTGCTCTTTCCTAAACGTTTAAGTCAGTTTTGTTAATTCCAGGAGATGCTTCCTATCCTGTAGATGTACAAATAACCGCAACCTGAACTAAGATCGCATCAGTGAACACAATCTGTTCTAATGGAAACAGCTAGTTTCATTGAATTGAAACAAAAGCTAGACACTCCTTCAGAATGTATTTGAAAGAAAAACATAATTGCATAAAACTCTGAGCTTAGATTGTATCATTGTATCCGATTCAAGACACTGACAGACGAAACTACGTCAGCCAGAGTAGATTTTAAAAAATCAGACCTCGTTGGATGAATACACATCGTGATAAGTTTAAGAAAACAAATGGACTAAACTAAGAAGGAGGCCAGAAAACATAACAATGCTAATTTTCTTCTAAATCAGCTAATTCAATTCTCACTCTCCCTCTTTCACGTTCTGTCGTTCTATCTCTCTACTTCTTTCCACTCACCGTTCCTACCTGGTTTTATTTTCTGTTTCCGTTTACCAGCTGTGGAAGTTAAAATAGACGTGAGCATCAAATGAGACAAACTAGTTCTCTAATCTTCATGGACGTGGCTGGGCTTATAAAATAGACTTTCATACAAGTTTGCTGCAACTGATGTTATTAAGGGGTGGCTCTACACCTTACCAGAGGTTGTAATGTAGACAACATGGTGCGCAACTCATCACCATAAACGCATTGGAGTTTCTATGCAAAACTGCACGCCAAATTGCGGAATGGTACATTTTTCCCTCTTAGGGGTGATTCATCTTAGGACAATGTCATTTGCGGTATCATCTGTCTGTTCGTTGGCACCAAACTTCATCCATGTCTCGTAGGTACATTTATGCAGGGTTTTTCTGCATTTCCTGTCTCGGCACACGTCTTTTATTTGAAATCAAAGTGACTGCCTGTGCCAAGACAGAAAATCCGGAAAAGCCCACAAAGGTCCCTGTAAAAGGTATCCAATAAACAAAGTGAAATCTGGTGTCTAAACAACTGGTGGTATCGCGTGGTATCGCAAATGACAGTGGCTTTGAGATGAATCGTTCTTAAAGATGAAAAAGGCACCATTCTGCACTTTGGTGTGCAATTTTGCATAGAGACCCCAAAGCTCTTATGGTGATGCATCACAATTCCTAAGAAAGTGTACAGCCTCCCTTTAAGGCGACTTGATGTGAAGCGTGTAAGTAAACAGATGAAAATCTCATGTGGGGGCAAAATGATAACAGAAGAGGAAAATTATTTGCAAATGCAATTTATAATAAACTCATAAACACGGGCATAGAATTTCATTTACTTGGCGGGACTCTTCACATAGATATAGGCATACATGTGAGACAGTCAGTGAAGGAGACAGATAAATAGACAGACAGACAGGCCAGAAGCCAGCCAGATAAACAAACATAACAACACACACAAAGGCAGACAAACAGATGACTGATAGAGAGAAACAGGCCAACAAATGGACACACAGACGAACGAACAGACAGTCATGGGCGGACTACGCAAAAGAAAAGAAAACCTACCAATACAAGACAAGCAATAAAAACTACATAAATCTACTAAAATAAACACACTTCTGAAAGTCTCCAGACAGGTAATCAGACAGACAATATGACGGACAGACTATGGCGCAGACTGCAGACGACCGTACTAGGGGCAGACAACAAGATAAAGCAATTTAAGAGTCTGTCTCGCGACTCATAACGCTGGGACAAGAAATGAAGCTTCGTGAAGATTTCCAGCTCTCACGAAGATTCTGAAATGGATTAATCCTCACGACTATTGTGCCTGCTTCTCCTTGAGACCGAGAGCTGGATGCAAAAACTAGATTATGTATTAAGTGCACGACATGTCTAATGACTTCATCACGGCATTAAGATGCCGGCTCGGAGTTGGTTTTTTTTTTTAACATAACATTAAGGAAATGAGCAGTAAATTTAACCCCGTCTCACGCCAAACAAAATAAAAAAAATTCCACTCAGCAACAACAGTGAACCTATGTAAAAGAGAACAGACGAACTTGCCTCTAAATTCAGTAGAAAATACTCTTCCGCAATATGAGAATGGTTAGACGTCTCTTCTAATGAAACAAACAAATAAACAAACAAACAAAGCTCGAAGAAGCAGGCAAATTAAGTGACGAAGAGACGGAAAAACAAACAAATAAACAACCGGACAAACAAAGAAAAAAAAAACAACAACAACAAAACCAAAAACAGATGAGTGTAATTATGAAGAGGCAGCAACCTAAAAATAAAAGCGAAAGGGTCGGCGCCGGTGAATTTTTATGCTATCAAAGGAGTCTAGTGTTTTTATACTGGCACAACGATTTGCATCCAAATATTTGTTCTCTTTATTTACAGTAACATCACACTGATATTTCTGTATAATATAGAATGAATACACACGACCGACTGGGACAAGGAAAAGATGATCCCACCGGGAAAAGAAGAAGCATTGTGCAATACAAAGCCAATATACCCGTCTAATGAAATCAATTTCCTGATAATTGAATCAAAAACGTTCATCCCACAATCCATCTTCTCCTTAAAAATGTAAATAAAGATTCATTGTCTGTACAGAGAGTGGTGAATTGTCAGTTTTGCTGTCATCACGCCCACAGTGGTAATAGGAAAAGTTATTATACAATACGAAGAAATGCGTGTACAGAGACGGTAGAGTAAATTAATGTGAGGGAGGACATTATCCTATTTTTTAAAAATCAAATTCATACAAACTATGTTTTTCATAAACATTAGCGATGTTTTACCATCCTCCAGAGAGGAGATCTCCTCTGATCTTCTGGATCTTCCTATATTGCAGATTTCTGAAGTCACGGGAGAAAGGCGAGGTCGAAAAATATCTACGAATTCCGCCTAGCAATACAGTCCCTACTCAGCCACGCATTTTGACAAGGTCACGTGAAAAGGGGCTGGGGG
>JAWQUT010000007.1:2300239-2312015 GCA_033807755.1 Ellobium chinense | reverse complement strand
AATTACCTAGAAATATATTTGAAAGTTTTCAATTCTTCAAACATTACCCCATATTAGGGGTATAATCCCACACACAAATAACAATATTATGTTACATTCCTCCATGCGTATAGGTAAACCTCGAGGAGAAATTACGAAATCTTCTTGAAATGAGACAAAGAAACGATGGCTTTAGCCTGATCCCCTGCCTGTTTCTTATATCTATCACCTCAGGGCCGTCGACCACCTCTCTATGCCCCTACATCGAAAAACGGAAGCTTCTAACAACGCTACTCTTCCTAAAAATCCAGGCACGACAAAGACTGTAGTAGGACTATGGATTAAGTGGCCATAACTCACCGTTGTCGTGTGGTCTTTTTTTGAGGGACGGTGAAGGGGAGGGGGGGGGTGGTTTAAAAAAGAGAGGGAGAGGGGTAAGAAGTAGGCCAGAATATACGATTCTGAATTACAATCCCAACATTACCGAACAAACTTTCCCCATTTTTATGAACCCCACAATTACAAATATCAATTTCTCAGTCGTCGTTCTACTTCACGACTTACGAACGCTTTAACTTCATCCATCAATTTCTCAACGTCCGCATTACTGGGCGATAAAGACGATTTACTGACAGATCATATTACTAGTTTGGGTTTACAGCGGATGGGGTAATTACAGGCCAATTCTAGGGGATCGGTCTGGGTGTAGACCAAAGGTTCGACCCCTATTTTGCCCACACCCATCATTTGGCTGCGATAACGGCTGGCCGCGGCATCCGGCTACTGCGGTAAAAAGACGTACGTGATAGACTTTGCTATCGCTGAATGTTACACACCAATGTCTGGCTAAGTATGGTGTCATATTTATGAGAAGACGGACATTGCACAGTTGACGCTGCTTATTCACAGTTGGATTAATCGTAAGAGTCTTTAGAAAACATCGTGTAGTTCTCTCGACAAACAACGTCATTTAAACGCCACCTTCGCTTGATCACGACATTTTCTTTGCTCCTGTCTACGACAACCTTGCATGGCATCCCACTGCTATACTTTCATTGAACATATATAAGAACATTTAACTTATAAGAAAGTCACTCGAATGAACATGCTGATGTTTTAAACGCTCATGTGTCACGACTTTATTAAAAAAAAAAATGCAGTCATGAGAAGGCCAGGGCATGGAAATATTATTCTAGGAAAATGATTAATTTCCTGCGTGTCTCCGGCTTTCGGTTACCACGCAGTTCGCACTTTGCTTTACATAAGCCAGGTTCATCGAAGAGGTAGAAAGTGATTTAAATTCATCCTTCTGTCTTAAACTTCCGATGCATATGTAGGAATAGTTACTTCTCTGCACCCGGCCGGCAAATCATTTTTTTTTTAAGACTGCCACAAAGAAACTTCCCCTCACCTCCCTCCCCTCCCACCCTACCCCCCGCCACCTGTTATAGGTTCTACTTTGCCTACATTACGTCTTTATTACATGTAAGCTCAAACGAAAACCAATGAGTGCAGAGTATTGTCAGCTGAAAGCACTGTGCACCATAAGGTTCTGCATGATCTCCTGTGTTTATCTTTATGCATCGAAAATGTTTCTCTCTGACACCCAACAATGACTAAAAACCAGGTTCTTCCTTATTAAGAGATATTCCTGATAAAATTCGAGCTTCTTCATGGCCACTCCAGAGCCCAGGTGTAAACAAGTATGACACACGTTGCTGTCAGTCTCAATTCACACCTACTGCAGACATGGAAGACTTCTCTACAAAGACAGCAGAGAAGACCTGGGTCCGTTTACACTTTAACTCATCACCTCTACTAACGGCAGACCTTTCAAGTTTGCATGCTGTCAGCACAGCTTTCTCTGTCACATGTAAGAAAAGTGTTTTCCCAGGGTTAGAGTGGTAGCTTTATACCCCAGTGTACAAAAGGTTCTACAGTCATGGGAATAACGACAACAAATTTGTTTTACATGTCGGATACACCTGTGGTCTACATCTAAATATATAAGTTAAGTCGTGAAGAACCACGCTAGGTGCGACTTTGCTTGCTGTCAGCACAGCTTTCTCTGCCACATGTAAGAAAAGTATTTCCCCAGGGTTAGAGTATATGAGTTAAGTCTTGAAGAACCACGCTAAGGTGCGACAGGTACTCAAGCAGTATATCATCTCAGCAACAGAGAAAAATCATTTTATCATTGTCTCAAACTGAGTAGAATAGCTGTTGCATACATGTCTATATTAGATGTAACTAGATATTATAAAGAAATCCGTGCGTGGAATTTTCCCATCAAAACAAAATACATGCACTTATATTCATATTTTATCTTCGCGGTTTTTTTTTGTTCCGTGCATTTGCTTAAAATTCCAGAGATCTCCATCTTGACATTTTTGAATCATGCAATTGGTTCACAACATGTATTTTCTCCATCAGTCGGAAAAAAAGTCAGAACTAGTCTAGTCTAACACAATACCATTTCATTAATAGAATTTTTTTCTGAGGCCTCGAGAGTTTGTGCTTGTGAATTTGTGTTTTTGTCACTGTCATTGTCATTGTCATTGTTATTGTCATTGTGAGGATATAATCATGTTGTACAACAACATTTTTTTTTCAGCAATATTGCGTACAATGAAGCGAACCAAATAAATTGCCGTCACTGTAAAGAACTAACTATACATACAGGATGTTTCTTTCCTCAAGCAAAAACTTTCCAACCTGCTTTTCTTTTCTCTTTGTGCAAAAGAACGGAACAGATGTTTTAACGTTCTAACTTGATATAAACGAAATTTATTTGGTATAAGAAATTGTACATCTACGTGAAAAATAAGACAAGGAGAAAAATCTTCAGAAAAAAAGTAAACTTCACACTGCTTTTGAAAATCACTCGCATTAGAAAATTGAATAAATCCAAACAGTGTGGATATCACAGAGCTTTAAAGGTTTCAGTAAAGAAAATGGCATAAACAATAGATTAAGTTACACGAAATAGAGCATACTATCTTTGAAAACATTCGTTTTACATAAATATTGACATTTTTTTTTCATATACATCCGCTGGATTAATTTTGCTTGCTTTGCTTGATTTTCATTCATATTGTTATAAAAAAAGTTGCATAGTTTAAAAAAAAAATCATCCTGTTAAAAATATTTATGAATGGAGGTGCATAATATAATAATATCTTTTACCCACTCGTCACATTTCCCAGATTCTTGCATAACATATTCAACGAAAGTCGAAATGACGTGTAACACCGTCGCCTTTTTGAACATTCGGCATTATTGCATCTCTTCTCATGTTGCCCTGGAGGAGCTTGAAAAATGAACATATATCAAGCACACATACATGTACTGTAATTCACTGCAGGATGTACGACTCACAGATGGATAAGCCGACCCATCCCAGACTTCAGCATGCAGAAGACGGCACTGCCACGTATATGGGTCAGGGGCGTAACTACCTCCCTCAAGCTCTCTTAGCACATTCCTCCTCTCCTGGGCATGATCCCCTTCCCACCTACAAACCTTAAGGTGCCAGGAAGGGTCGACATCAACAATGTGTGCTTTCCTTCGCCTCAGGCCTGCGAGGGTGGCACAAGATCACGGCCCTGACCATGTGCAAGGGCAACTATTCTCTAGCAATGATGAGTGCATGAGCGAGCTCTGATTGGCACCAGCAAATTCTGTAACGCTGCTACACTTAGAAAACATGATATCAGAGCCGCGGAGATCACCCCTCCTGATCTAGACAGGAAAGGGGAGACATGGGAGTTAGAGCAAATTAACGCCGAGGTATTCCGTAACCCGAAGAATGTTACCAACTCCAGGGAAAGGTATACTGACATGCTACCGGCATTCGCTAATGATTTCCCTCCCATGATAGATACGATGTTCTCCTATCTTGACGGGAATAGACAGCGTTCCATTCTGCCAACGTTCTCATGTATGTTACAATATGTTCGCTAATGTATTTGAAATTCCATTTACCTAATGGCATTTCGTCGGCGATGACGTAGTAGACAACTTTGTATCTCCCTGTAATTTAAAAAGTTTTAGTATTGATCAATATTTTCCCCATGTCGCATCTGAGTCTGTTATTCCTATCTCCAGTGTCAGTCTGAACTATGTCAGGACAGAGTGAATTCACATACTCTTAAGAATATTAAACTGACAATGTTCCATCATGCAGCAAAGAACACTTACTTTTTTAGGAGATATGCACTCAGTCAGATATTGTACAGACAATAAGCTTTCATCCTTATCGGACGATTTTTTTTTCCAAAGGCCTGAACATGAATATTTTTTTCGTGAATTTTATTAAATGTTTGACTGTGAATCACTTGTTGTCATGGAAACCAGTATACCGTGGGATCCAACGCCGCTTAACGTGGGAGCGATGAAATATAATACGTGGACAGAGCTTATAAATCTAGTGGTGAAAAGAGTTTAATCTGTAACTTATACGCAGTCATCACACAGGATGAAAAGGTTTGAAAAAAAGAGAACCAAGCGCACCTACACCCAAGTCTGGGTCCCGCCGTCCACTTGACAGACCTACATTAAGAATGAAAAAGAAACGCAGAACCGTTGATGCCTTTGACTCTCGTTAGCTTTCCTCAACACTGACTGATCCGCACTGTCACCACAAGGCTAGAGTGCTTCAGTATAGTAGGCCAGTAAGCTGGGTTTATCTCAATATCTTGGAGATATTACAGGTCTCCGGCACCAGTTAACAGGCCAAATCACTAAATACGAACAATCCCACTAATCCGGTAATATAGACAATCCCACTTCTTTGGCCAGCCAGTGTCAAGGTATAGAAATATATAAAAGGACCTGTGATCTAGATAAGGCATCCAATTAAAACGTTGGAGATATAATCTCAGCCTCATAATAATAAAAATAAAGTATGTTAGACATATGTGTGAGCACACGGTCAAAACCAGCCTGATTAAAAAAAAAAAATTATCGGAACCAAGTCAGAAGGAAAGATGTCTGTCTTTGAAAGATTTTTGTGTAAAAAACTTTGGGCGTCCTCCCCCTTTCCCCCTTTCCCTCTCCCAACCCCTTTCTTCTCTGCATCAAATGATGGGGCAATAGAAGTACTTTAATCTCCATGTGCAGAAAAATACACCAGAATTTGTAGCATAACCCATTTCACTCATAAGGCCCAGAGATAAAAAAAAACAACCCCAACAAATGGCAATAACTTAGTAGGGCAGTCAGCTGTGTTCTTACCACGGCTACTGAATTTTGCAGGCTATTAAAAGGAAGGTAATAAGTTGGAAACCACTGTACAGATCACATGCTTAGTTAGGTAACTTTGATGGGAACTGTGTGCTGAACAATGACAGATGTTGCTAAGTCATTTCACACTACACGTCACAAATACAGTGACGTCTCTAAAAAGAAAAAAACATGCATACATAAAAACAGGTCGACCCAAATAAAAAAAAAAATCAATACCGTCACCAATAACAACAGCAACAGCAGCAGTAACGAGAACAACAACATGAAGTGTGAGTTGAACACGTACTTCATTAAAATCACTGTGAAATGACAGTAGAGTTTTAAAATTTCTGTTATTTTTACAGCAACAATAGCAACATCTATAGCTACTATCTCGCAAGATAATAAAAGAGCGATAACCCGCTCCTATACTTCAACAGCACTAACTAAAGAACACAGCGACGCCAGAAATTCTCCTTCAGGGCGCACATCTCCATTCACAAAACACTTAAAGGAGATCTCGCTGTGACTTTAAAGAAGATAGTAACCACGCTTGTTGTCAGCGGGCTGTCAAAACAGAAGTTAATGGACTCGACAGTGTGCTCGTTTCCTGATCAAAAGAGCTAAAACAATGTTTCGCTGCTGGGGGCATTTGAAAAAAATAAGTCGCAAACTCCTTTTTCTCCGAATGCTACTCTCAGCAAAATCCGGATATATGATACAGCAGCTTTGAACTTTGCATGTTAAGAGCAGCTAAAAAGGATTACTGTTAACGTTTACATAGAGTTGAATGTGATGTCTAGCTAGATAGCCTACACTGTAAAGTAATGTTAGATGCATTTTGCTTTGGTAGCCAGCTAACACTATTGCTTTCTCTTGACGATCATTAACTTCTAAACTGTGTTCTTTCCCCTGGATTCCCCATGACATAATGGATAACTCCAGTGGAATAGTCTGGAGATATTTCAGACATTTGTGTAGGTATACACGAAGAGCGCGTATATGTATTTAAAAATCTACTACAATATAACAGTAAAGAAAGTTAGTATTTGAACAGAATGCGTGACTCGACAAACATGTCTGTGTCTATTTCTGCAGAGGAAGGCTGTCATTAAATAACACTCCAATCATAATAATTTATTAACAAACTCTTAACGGATTTTGCCACTATTCAAGACACGCTCTGTTGAACGTAGTGTGTTCGCGATTCATTTTCCGCGGGTAGTTCTGCACATTTATCCTTCTCTCAACGATGCACACGTGAACTAAAAACGCCCAAGTTTATAACGTATTTGCCATTCCACACTGTATTAACGCAGGCGTCTGCGGTGACACTATTTATTACTCTTGACGACCACCGGCCTCGAAACTCGGTTATTTCCCCTGGATTTGCCGCGGACAGATTGGTTTGTCGCCCCTAGTTGACACACGCCCAGCGTATGCATAATCCACTCTTCCATCAGGAAAATGTGTTTTCTTGACACGTTTGTTGCCTTTATGTTTACTCTGCAATATGTTATCACTTAGTTTATATGAAACTGCCCGCAACCAGACAGAATGAGAGAAAAGATAGGAAAACCTGAACAAACAACAAGAATGTACTTAACAAACACAGACGCGTAACGTGTGCCAATAAATCTGGACCCCTGCTCCCACTCTGTGGGTGCAATGAGGTTGACTGGTCTCTAATAATTTTTAGGGTTATTCGATGAAGCTGACAACATGGTAAGGCTGAAGACAATACAAATACCCAATACTATACTATAACTTAATCTTGTTTCCCAATGTTTTCCGGATAAACAAATCCAAGGGATGCATACTGAGTCAGATCAGTCAGATCTGGTATCAGTACCATCCTCTTTCCATAATACTTGTGTCTGTGATCGCTGTAGGCTTAACATTTCTCCTGTAATGATTTTGATATGTCTACCCGTTTGTCTGAATGTCTGTCCATTTTTCTGATTGTCTGTCCATTTTTCTGACTGTCTGTCCATTAGCCAGATTGTGTGTCCATTTGTCTGATGGTCTGTCCATGTTTCTGACTATCAGTCCATTTTTCGGACTGTCGGTCAATTTGTCTGATTGTCTGTCCATTTGTCTGCAGATGTATAGTCCAATGACAACGACATATACACATTTTGTAAAGATTATTACAATGAAAATCAAGATTTATATCTGACTTTGAATCTCTCTACCTCTTCCCACAGTCTCACACGTTTTTTTTTCTTTCTTTTTTTTTTTCTTTTGCCACAAATCATGTTTACAGACACAAAATCCACACTCAGCAACCACCGCGGAAACTTTGTTCTCGTGAATTCAATAGAACCCCATCGATGCTCCAGTGGCACCTTTTCCATTGCGACTGTAAAACTGCTTGTTACAACCGCTGTGAACCTGAAGCTCTATTGATTGTAATTAGGTCTAAATGTTTTTATAGCTTGAAGCGCTCTGTGGTGTGATCAGTCATATTCCGATAATTGCATTTTTTTTTAAAGAGGAGAAAGCTGGATTTTTACTGTGCTAAAGTTAATAATTGAGAACTTGGGCATTAACGAAGGAATCTCTCATCATCGTAAGATTTACATTAGTGCGTCGGTCCTAATTGCACTCGTAGTAGTGTTCAACATGCAGAGTTAATGTAATTCTTACCATTGTATAAGATCTCATTGTTAATGCGCAGGTTCTCAAATTGTCGCAGTACTTGATCCTTTTCGCTGAATGTGTAGCCTATGTTTCATCTTTCCGTCAACGGTTCAGGCTGCTTGTACGGACTGAGTTCTGTTTCGTCAATATAAAAAAAAAACAAAACCCCGCAAATTCTTCCCTAAGAAGTCTCCTTATGCGCTAGGCAAACCGTCAAAACGCCTCTGAATCATTTGCACCGCCAGGACAAACCGCCGATGTCTCTCTGTTCTGTCGTCTACAGGAAAAGACAAACCGTCAATTCTCCCAGAAACGTCCTCCAGATGGCAGGGCAAGCCGCCAGTTTCTTCCGCAAACTGCTTAATAAGAACAAGTCATCTACATAACTAGTCTTCTTTATTTTATCCTCTTAGGTAAATTGTATTCCGTCTGTCTGTCTGTGACATTGGTCTTGCCCTGTTGTCCGTGAAGTACGCTTATCTCGTGCGTTTTATTTTTTTACAGAAAATATTATTCTCGTCGCGTCTTCTTCGTTTTTCTTTTTAGGTCTTCTTTTGCTTTGGCTTAAAAAAAAACCAAACTTTTAAGTCGTATTGCTCGCATTTTCTTATTGTTTTTTTTTTATCAATCATCCTGGACAAAACCTTTTTTAAAAAATCTGTCTACGTCACTTCCTGTCTCTCTGCGTTATCTGGTCTTCCCAATCATCGGTTTGTTGAGCCCCAAAAATCTATTCGCTGTCAATCCCAGATTCGTCATCACCGTAATGGTTGCCTTCCCTGCTCTTTCCATATCACGTGACTGTAACAGACCACAGAAGTCGCAGAGAAATTTAAAAACAGGGATGTCTTTGCGCATCATGTGAAACGAAAATGAAATTTGATGAGATGATGGGCTATTTTATTGCAACGAAAACTTCCACTCGGTGCAAAATCAGTGGAGGGATTGGGACTCCTTGAAATGTAATTTGACAGAATATAAAAATGATATTTTTTGGGGGCACCTCATTCGCAGGAGATAAGTGCCATTCACAGATACAAGAGAAAATGGAGGGTGTGAGATTCTGGGGAATTCGTGAAAAACAGAGAATAATGAATTTTTTCTTCTCTATAGGATGAACCTGTCTGTTTACTTAAGAGCTGGCTCAAATGAGACTATGAGAGAGAGTGTGTGTGAGAGAGAGAGAGAGAGAGAGAGAGAGAGAGAGAGAGAGAGAGAAGTTGGACAAAAAACTAAAGCAACAAAGGATATTGCGCTTTTCAAAAAATGATGACATTACCCGAAATGTCACCTTCGAGCAACACAGTTGTACTTTAACTCTGTTTAAACTACTTTTTGAGCTCCTAATTCGCACGCAGCCTGCTCAGCCTTCATGAGCCCATACATAGCTGCCATCCACCAGTGGTGTCACAAACCATCATCCCATGCACTTTGATGTATAAATTACCCACTGAATTATTAACAGACATTTGACTCCATGCCTCTTATGGGAAACTGGAGACTGAATTGTACAGAGAAATGGAACAATACAAATTTGCCCCCTGGTGCTAGATCTTCACCATGTGATGACATCAATATGGAATATGTTATGAAATAACAGCCAGAATAGACAAAATCCCCTAATACAGTCAACATTGCTTATTCACAATCCGCGCCTTTTCCGCATACAGTGAAACTCTACTTAATATAACCGTTGCGTTACACAATCCTTTGCGTAACACAATCCTTTGCCTAGCACATTCCCATTCAATGGGTCCAAATGCTTCGTTTTTATTAGAAGTACTTTAGATAACACAAAATTTCTGACAACACACTTTCAGTAACGTAGTCTAAAAGGTGTATGCGTTATCAATGATACACCGTTCAGGCAAAATAAAACCAACCAAACACGAGTGTTCTTTTTATGATCAGTTTCTTAAGTGTCATTATTGTGCATATCAAAATGGTCTAATTCGTCTTCATGATTGCTTTCATAGCCATGAGCCGTTATCATTTTCACGACACAGAAGAATCGCTACAGTTTATGAATTACAGCATAAGAGAGTTGGACAGTGCCTGCTATCCATTCCGCCAAGCAGCATGCCGTAAATTCTGGGGTATGTCAGCTTCTCGACTTTGTCGGACTTCTGGGGCTTGACTCTTAACTCTAACAATCAGCATTTAGCCCCGTGATACTGCCCTGATATCATGCATAAACCTAACTCTTAACTTAAAAAGAAATTCTACGATATACGAAACGCGACCAGCAGCAGTCAGTATGATCTTCCACTCTTCATTATTAGCAATAGTCTCTGACCAGATTTCACAGTACACAGCATCAAAGGAAACATGTCTACATGAAAGCTAGGCCATGATTACGATCCAATGATCATACAACATGGAGCGGAGTAACAAAGGACCTGAAAGCATGTCGAGGGAGAAGCTTCGAAGGAGGACTATCACCTCTGGCAATCGCTCATGATACTCTGGAATCTCTGAAGAGGTACACTACTAGGTGACCTTTTGTTGACGCTTGTCGTGACCTCAGGAGATATTATTACCCACAACACTCTTTTTAAGTACGGCCAAAAAGCATCATGTCAGATGAAGAGAATGAGCCACATTAGGCAAGTACAAAATGCTGTTAATAAATCCATGATATATGGAAGAAGAATCCAATTACTGCAAGAATGCAAGAACGCCAGTTAAATCCATGATTGCAGCAAACATTCGGAGAGCGAAAAGGCGTGCTCTCATTCGAGTTTTTTTTTTCTTGATTTCTGGATAAAAGAGATAAATATCAGGCACAATAATTGGAAAAACTACATACTAAGATTCACAGAAAGTCTGAGNCAAAAAAAAAACAACAACAAAAAACCAAAAAAACAACAACAAAACTTAAAGGCATACTTGCTCTGCCTGATACTGGCACCGCGTACATATGACTGTTTGACTTTCTTCATCCAGGACACTCCCACTTTAAACATGGGTTAGATAAATGACAGAGCTAGAAAAGAGAAAGTACACATGAGAGTACCTGAACAGTGATAATAATTATTATTATGCCCCCAAGCCAGTTCCACTCAAACACAGAGAGTCCCGGAATATTGCTTTAAAAAATTTGCGGGAATTCCGGGTTCAACTCAAGTTCAATGCATTGCCGATTGCAAAAAAGCAATCCTCTTATTGTTTCCATCTTATTTTTTTTAGCTCACATAATATGTAGCGTGTTGACCGAGAAATGCAAAGACAGTATTGTATTTACATTAGGGCAGAAAAGAAACAGAACCACTTAATAGGACTTTTCGCTTATTCTCGACTTTTTCCATCCTCATGTGAAATTGCAATAAAGTGGGGTGAACTGTAGTGACTAGGGAAGAGGAGAATCTATCAAAAGTGGTACTGCATTAGCATTAGTGATGGTGCAGGGCATAGGTGGGAGTGGGGGGGGGGGCAGGTAGAAGAAAATTATATGAAGTAATGGCTATAGTGTGGCGGTAGCGTAGCGGTAGCAGTGGCAGTGGCGATGGAATTAATGATGGTGTGATTAATGTGATGGTGATTAAAACAAGGAATGAAAACATGGGAGTAAGGGCAGGATTTAAGGGCTGTCGAGGGACTAAAACTCGTAAAACGGACATATATTTGAATGAGGTGCAAAGTTTACAGCATTGCATGTGTTTTTTATGACTTTTCCCTAAAAATAACACTACCGCTACTTTCACCATCACCCACCATCATCACCATCACCACCACTAATTTCACGCCCCCTCCCCTGACCCCACCCCCTGCCTTTCTTATCACCACCATCGTTGCCTACGTCGTAAAGCTGCCGACACAACAGGCATCACTAATAAACAGCGAAACAGTTTCGTTCATGACATGAAATAGACGAAGTGACTCAAGAACGTTCTATTACTCACTCATTCATATTCCCTTCTCCCCCCCC
>JAWQUT010000007.1:2266166-2298666 GCA_033807755.1 Ellobium chinense | reverse complement strand
ATCGGAGTAATACTGATTGGGAAAACCCAATTCGGCGCCTATCTCCTCAAAGTACCACAACAACTAGTCTAGTTACCGGCAATTTTAGCGGCCTGAATGGTCGATTTGTTCCGAGAACTATAATTACATTTCTCCAGTAACCCTAATAAAAGGGAGACGAGCTATCCGTAGTCGGGCTTGATGGCGGGTCCCGATCTTTGTCCAGATTTCATTGGATGACATTACTTTGTGCACTGGCTCGACAGGAGAGGGAATCAGCAGAAAGCTCTGCTGAAGTTCACTGTCTATGAAAGGAGCTAGCTCCTGTGTTCTGTTACTGTTGATTATGCATTTGCTTCGTTGTTGTGTCCAAAATATGGAAAAGAAATTGGTCTTTCCGAGAAATTCAGCTACGCGTGCTCTCTGCCTATTTCCAAAATGTGGAAACAAAAATAGTCAAACTGAGATACTTAGCTACGCATGATCCCTCTGTGTTTTCAGAAAATGAACACAAAACTGGCCTCTCTGGGATATTCGACTATTGTAAGAATATCGTGGTGTGTCTGACTCGTGGGCACCAAAGTTTCAGATAGTGACAACTAAGCGGTCTCATACTGGGAAGTCCTGGTCAAGTTTTCTGGTCAGGAACTGTACCAAGGGACCACGCTCCTGATGCGTTCTATTGGGTCTCGGATGTGTCAGAAATTATCCTAGTCTTAGATGAACCACGCAAAGATCATTACTATACGAGACTCAGGCTACTTTAGTGACCGTAAGTCCACCAGAATAAACTCGGCTAAGAGGATTTATGCTAAATTTACATCCCCAGATAATTATTAAGAGTTAGTCATCTGAAATGGTACTTTTTTCTGAAATATATCGGGCGAATACATCAAAGGGTAATCCTTTGAGATGAAAAATAATAAGTTTCCCTCCGCTTCTCTAACATCTGGTGAGTACCCTAGCAGCCGGATTGGTTAAGTTTTGTTTGAAGGCATCGGAAAAAAAGAAATACGGATATATTTGTGCCTTTGGAACTTCCAGTGAATACTCAAGGGCGATTAATTGTTTTTGATTCAGTTGTTCCATGAAGTGAGTAGGATTTTCAAAATGGGGATTCCTCATTGGAAATAAGCGATGCATTGGGGGCAGCTGACTGAGTCCAGGTCCGATAATTATAGACCAAGGACGAAAGTTTGAGGCAAAAGGGTCAGCATAATATGATGAATCCCTGCCAGGTATCCCACTCGAACCCATGGATATGTGCAAAGAGAAATTCATCCTGCCTCGGGGAGAAAGCGTTAGGATATTTGTCCAAACACCCTTCAGTTCTCCAGAAAAGACGCCCTGCACTGACAGAGATCAAAGAAATTCAAATAGTCTTTAAAGAACGAGAATTTAAAATGAGCGATTTTGATCTACAAGCTCCTGAAACATCTTCAAGGCCTTCACAATACTGACCCACATTTTTTACGCGAATGGACTACAAAAATACTCAAAGAACGCGCCGACACACAAGCGCTCACGCGATCCCACGGTCCTGTCAATATTATTAGCCCAAAATACTAGCTTAAGAATTCCATTTCAGCCTCTGACTAACCTATCATTACAAGCCACCGTGAGATGTAATTTGGGTCGTAACCATCTCGGTAATTTCCGTGTCTCCGGGCATCGCTCTTCTTTCCGATGGGTTCGAAAGCCGTAGCACTCCAAATCCCTTTGTAGCCCTGACATGCGCAGTGTTGTGCGGCAACCACGTCATGGCCCCCGGAATCACACATCGAAGCTGATTACATTCTAATTGGAAGCCACAAGGGACCCGTTTCGTTCAGTAACGGCGAAATGGTTTTTAGCTGGTCATGAAAGTGAAGTACAGTACTATGACTAAGAGCACTAACCTAATAATACGCTTCGGCAACCTAAATGGATCAACAGACATATACAATTAATGCTGATTTAGCTTAATCGCATTTCGCTTAATTGCAAAAATCATTCCACTTGACCCTGTCAGAAAACATTTTGTGAAGATGAGAGAGAGAGAGAGAAAGAAAGAGAGAGAATGAGAGAGACAGAGAAAGAAAGAGAGAGAGAGACAAAAGAGAGAGAGAGAGACAAGAGAGAGAGAGAGAGAGAGAGAGAGAGAGAGAGAGAGAGAGAGATATCACTTAATCGAACCTTCCCTTTAACAACGATCTTTGCTTGCTCCCGTGGATTTGCGATTGGGTGGAGGGAGGGCTGTCGTAGCACTTACACTGAAAGAAGTTTACCTATCGTCTCTGTAGTATGAGCTCCACGACTCATTGTCATAAGCAGGAGCTGAGGTTCCTCAAAACTCGCTATAAAATTACATAGTAACCAAAACAACATTTAAGAAAAGTATCTGGGGTCAGTATCAGCTTACAAAAACAAAAAAAAGGAATTATTCATAGAAGCGCCAGCCTTTGATGTGATCATGTCAAATAAGGAGGCGACTGCGTAACAGGTTGGTTCGAATAGTTGCAAGTAATTGCTATCCGATTGAAAGATAACTGAAAACGAAAACTAATTACCACTTGTGTAGAATTCTTGAGCCAGACGTTCCAGGACACGCACTCAAGTTTTCATTTGCAATTCTCACAATGGAAAATGAAATAAAAAAACAACGAAGGGCAGACGAACAATCGAATTCTTCCCGCCAGTTTAAAGACCAAATTTGCATAATTCTCAGACTGCCATGTCTCCGTCCCGTCCTTCCAAGACAAAAGCAGGCGCCGTTTTTGGTATCACGGGAAGGTGAATAAATACAAGTGCACATGACGGGGTGGGTCTTGTCTAAGAGAAAAAGATTGATGTTGACATCGATACTTCCCAAGAAAATCATCGATGTAATCGATATATCAAAGTAAACTCAAGGGAAGTAAATAATTGCTAACCTGGATCAATCCATCTTAATTTTACAGAATAAAAATGAAACGGGCTAGACCATGTCTAGTGATAACTCAAGACTATTTTCCTTCTACACACAGGAGACTTTACATTCAAGAAAACAAACTGGTCAATCCGTGACAGGTATGTCCATTTCTGCCGTATTACAAGTCCATTAATCTCTAATCCTTTCCTCACCCCAAAGCCCCTTTAAACATCTCTTGCAGCTCAATTTGAACAATGAATATAAAATTTAATCCCAAAAAGTGAATATTATTATTAAATAAAAAAAAACCCAAGGTCCATTATCAAACTAAATAAGTAATCATTGAGAAAGAATAAATTCGAAACACTGCTTTTTTTGCTGAAAACACTGAATATGTGTCAGCAATTTCTACTGTAACAGGAATGTATCGATACTTTGACATCAGTGTGTCCACTAACAGCGCATTTGGGCGGTTTGTGTGTGTGCGGATATGTATGTCCTTGGGTGGGTTGNGGGGGGGGGGTGAGGAAAAACAAGAAAGGGAGGGGGTGAGAGAAAGAAAGCAATAGTTCATTTCTAACTAAACAGGAGAACAGCTGCATGAGACACATTTCTGGGTTATAAGAAAATTAGGTTGATTACCTTACAATATGACCGGCGCGTACTTGAACATACTTGTTATAATTATTTTACGCGTCTAAAATTATTCAGTGAAATGGGAAATAATCGGCCGTTGTAACTTAATGGGGTAGTGAAACAGGCGTTGTTCAGACGGCATGCGTTATTTATTTTATTGGAAGCGCCTGGCAACATTTTGTCCATAATGTTATCTTAAGTGGCATCATCATTGTTTTGAAAGAGTCTTGGCACCTGTAGAGGAGCCCCTCTTCATTTCTGTATAATGTAGCCTGTGTTAAGTTCCCGTCCATCCTTTGGATAGGAGCGCCTGGCTACTGTGCTTTCTAATATGTAGTAGCGTTTCCTTTTCACTCCAGTTCCGGAGTTTTGTATGAATAGACTGTATATCCATTATTTTGATGATTGAGATACGGTGTTTTAAATCAAAACTCCAGAGTTGGTTTTTATTCATATTTATTGGCTGTATAAAATCAATATTTTTGTTTGTTTCTTTGTTCTACTTGTTTATTGCTGTTGCTAAGGAAGGTATATATTCCCGAAACATCCGTAGTATTGTTTTGTTAATCTCAAAACACAACACCAGCTGATTTTTTTACTTTCCCTTCCCTTGAGCAAGGAGATAGGACATTGCTGGTTATATGAAACGATAATGTTGGCTTCTTATATTAATTGTATCGGTCTTATTTTGGATGCTCATGTGTTTTTATAACCTGAGCAAAACAAAGTTTACTGTATCTTGTTTCTTGGTTAGCTGCATCGCAAGCCTAAGATACTGATCTTTATCTTTAGGCATTTTGGCTTTAATTGGCACTCAGGGTAATTTTACCCTCAATAGACAGGTCTGTATAATTATACATGTCTTCATGTCAAGTGCAGATGTTAAGGCAACGGTGCTTTCAAGGAGTATTAAGATAAGAAAAGGCTAAATATCACTATGCATATATAGTGTGTGTGTGTGTGTGTGTGTGTGTGTGTGTGTGTGTGTGTGTGTGTGTGTGTTTGGCAAATTTTGATATGAGTTGTATGGCTGTGCAGTAGTATACAAGGATGAGTAAGCATCCTTTCTCTAGTTGTTTTTTTTTGTTTTTGTATGTGCGTGAGGGAATGAGTGAGGGCGGAACTCTAGAAATGTTTCCGTTTTATTCAATGTACGGTCCAAAAGCTCACTATACTTCACAGTATGAAGTACACCAGACTGTTTATTTTACATTTACTGCATGTGTAGAAACTCTAGTTCCATCAGTCTGTTGTTACTATTTAGGCCAGGTCAGAAAGATAGGCCCAGAAGTATCATAATAAAGTCTGTATGCTGGATGATAGGAACGGGAAATCCAAGTAAGAACATCCGGGAAGAAAAATGTGACGACGATAAAGTTGGCGATGAAGATTTATTTGTTTAAACAGCATTGCTTTATCTGTAATTATTGCATGGCGTGTACTCATCAGATAAAGCTTTATCCTTTATTTGCCCCGTAGAGAATTGTTTTTACAGTGCCATTTGGTGTAATATATTTCATGTATGAAATGAACATACACAACAGCACACATAATCCATATTATTATAATACTATAACTACTTCATAAAAAAAATCCATTACCAAAGTCATTGGTAGTCATCGCAACGCAGCGCCTTAGCTCCCCATAACCCCGTTCTGCCTCGAAAGCCAGACACTCATTCACACCTGAATCAAGTGGAGGAAATGGCAGTAAAGTGCCTTTCCCATGGACACTTGGAGACCACACCGTAAACAGTCAGCCCACGAATCGAACCCACAAAATCTGACTTGCCAATATTCATTCTGCGGGAACATTTCACAAGCTGCATGTCCACGAATGCCTCCATGACGGTGATAATGATGAGAGCGAGTGGAAAGTCACGGACTGGTTTTAAAATGAATACTGTGGAACCCCTTTATAACGGTCACGGTTATAACATGGGAATTTTGAAAGTCCCGACCATTCTCTTAATACCGAGTTCTATTGTACTTTCTATTTACAGTTTCAATCTATCTTACTTACATAGCGATGGCTGTAATGGTTGATCTTGATGCCGATATTTATAAGAGGAGGTAAGGGGAAAATGCCTAAATCGTAATAAGTTTCATCGTTCATACGACTCACGCCAGGAAAAAAATTATCCCACACCGCGAAAGTTACTCTGATTTGGGACTATTCATGAAAATTTTCGCTGTGGATCGTCAGTGACAATCTCGAACGAGAAACAAACTTACTGACTCTTTAGGCCAGTGAGTTGGTGTAAGCAAGTGCGAGTGAGTGACTGGTAACAAGCAACGTGCTTGGCTGAGAGTGAGATGGAGTGTATGAAGACGTACAGAGAAATAGGAAGGATGAAATTTATATGAAGTGATGCGATGGTAATTTTCACCGGGAAGGGGGAAAGCATGGTGATGGAAGAGGAAGCGGAAGATGGAAAGAGAAAATAAGAGATAGTGGAAGAAAAAGAGACAAGGGGGGAGGAATACTGGGATTAGTGATTCGGTTTGCTCAAGGGTAAGAGACAGAGAAACAAAATAAAATTTGCACAGAAGTAAAAGAGAAAGAGGCGATGAAAAATGAGCAAATAAAAGTTGCTTAGAAGGAAAATAAAATAAAAGATATAATAAAGACGGACCTTCATACGCAGAACCGAGGAGGAAGAGGAAGGTGAAAGAAAGAAAGAAAGAACGGAAGAACGAAAACGGAAAATGAAAGAAAGAACGACAGAATGAATGAAATTAACATTCTTGGAGAATGAACAGAAAACACATCATGCAAGCTTAAGAGAGGAACCAACAAAAATATGATGATTTAATGAAAGGTTCCTGCAACCTTGACATTTTGCCCTCAACAACACTTTAGTCTGCGGACGAAATGTCGATCGTGTTATTTGCAGAGGAAATCATGTGGCATAACTGCTTGCCCTTTTTTCTTCTTTTACCCCGAGCGTATAACCTTCGACTTTGAATCCCAGGCACGCATCCTCTCGCAGTCAAGCTAGAGCAAAGCAGGTAAACAAACGATAGCCAGTAATGTACGTTCAGAAAACCATGACCAAATCGGTCAACATTAACTCAGATGTAACGGCCACATCGGTTGTTGCTCCTTATTATACCCTTTACAAGGACCAATAAAATGCTCTGAAAGTGATACAGCGCGTGACTCAAGCTTTGAGAGTAAGTTATAGTTATAGTAAAGGGTGCACTCAACATTACGCTTTGCGGAAGAGTTATTGCGCACTTAGGGAAAGCTCGTCTAAAGGATTAACCACAGGCCCTAAGGTGAAGGGAAGCGAGCGTTAACGATCCTTTTACGACGTCTTACTTTGCAGTTATATGGACACAAATACGTGCGAAATGAGCGAACGCTAAGTAACGTGAATTGATATCACGTTCCCAATGGGCAAAGGTACACCCAGGTGGGGTCCGTATGCTGTCTGCATAGGCGTGGAACTGACAGCACTCACAGTGAGGACTGGAAAATGAGCGATTGCAGAAGCAGCCTCCCTCCTCATTTTTCCAGAACCGTACACGTTTTACGATCAAACTCCAATTAATTACAGGCAAATCAGAGCATGAACATTGTGTCAATATGCGGCCCACTGCAATTACACAACATGGGTATGAATTTTTTTATTTTTAAGAAAAACCTTTTTCTATTTATCGGAAAAAGTAAAAAGCGCCACAAAATGGTGTCGATCGATTCAATTGTGTGATCTAATAGTGTTTTTTTCCCCCTCACTCCTCACCCATATGTAACCACGCAACTTGGGTTCAATTAAATGAAGACCTCTCTTTCTTTTTCCCTCAGCGCTATAAACGGTCTTCCGCCTCTGGGTGTCCATTCGAATTAAACCATCAGACCATCGCAGGACGCAAATACCAGTCTATTAGGGACCACTGATCACAAAGTCTCATTTCACAAGCCTAGGGATGAGGGTTATCTGAATTGAATTGATGCCTCTTTTTCTTTTTCCCTCAGTGCTAAAAATGGTCATCCGCCTCTGGCTGTCCACTCAATGCAATCCTCCAGACCATCATGGCGCACACATACCAGCCTATTAGGGACCACTAATCACAACGTCTAACTTAACAAGCCCAAAGGTGAGGGTTATCTGTATAATCTTAACACGTTAAACACACTTGAAACGAAAATCGCCCCCGTCGTGGCATAAGGGTATTAGACAGGTGGCCCCTAAAGCTTCCAGATTGGAGCTAACTGACAGCTATGAGAGTGAGACGTGGAACTAGAAACATATGTCTGTAAGTTGGCAGTCTCAGAGTTCAAAGAAGCCCTCATAAATGTAGGTATATAAAACTGAAAACTCATGGATTAGGAGCATGTGGTAGGCGGATAGAATGTGAGGTGAAAGCTTTTCCCCTCGCATTATATATCCTGCACCCCGTCCCCGCATATGCTGTGCGGTACAAATCTCTTCCCTTGGTCCATTACCAAATGTTATCCTCTTTCCCCTTCCTTCATCTAACTCATTCGAAACCCACTCAGACAACTTCGCATTTTAAATTAGCAAAGCTACCCACGAACAATACTGAAAAAAACAAACAAACAAAAAAAACACACCAAAAAACACTCCCATACATCTCTTTTAAATAGTAACACCGATTGGCCAATCTCCTGTCGCCACCCCCGCATGGGAAATCTGTGCTACTTTTAAACTTCACAATCTGACAAAAAAAGATGGACGGCCCGCTCTTTGTTTGCCGCAAACTACATTTCCATGGGATACCTCATTACCACTGTAAATAATAAAGTTTTCAAATATTCATTCTTTTTTGAAACACAAGAGCATGTATGATATAAACCACGACCAAGCAAAACGTAAAGTATATTATTAACGAACAGTGTTAAAATCCATTGCGAACGTAAGAATAAATTCCAGACTGCGCCTAACCCATGCGTTTGTAGGTGTCGCTTGTTTAGACTTCTCTAACAAAGAATGCGTAGTATTTGCTCAGAGAAAGTCTTTATAATGATATTCAATAGCTATGGGGTAAGGGCAGGAGGTGAGCAAACAAAACTCTACATGATGAACTGAATACTGACCTTTTTGGTGCCGAGGTTATCTACCGAGCACTCCAACTTTGCCATCTGACCTTGCCTGAAGGTCACCCGAGTAGGCGTATCCCTAAAACTGGGCGGTGGCAGTGGAGAAGTTTCGTCATCCGAGGTGTCCCAAATTTGTCTTCGGCGAGCGTAGATATCTGAGGACAAGAAATAATTTACAATGAATGTAAATCAATAAAACCGACCTAGACTATCCATAGATCAGTTCAGGCCATCGTCCGTCCATCCACTCATGCGTCCGTCCAACCATTCACACATGTGGGTGATGAATCTGTATATTATATTGAACCTTCCGGTTGACCAAAGTCGAGGTTTTCAGTCGTGAGGTTGAGAGAGGCCTGTGAAATATTCACAGATCGTTCTTAATGAGATGATGCCAGAGGTGACAAGCCTGAGAATCGTTGCATTCCTTTTGAGCCGCTGCTAAAAAACTCTCCTATGGATTCATTCTTTTTGAGCCCTTAATTTTCGAATCCGGTTACAGAAAGCGATAATTTAAGATCCTGGTAATCATGCATGTGTGATTATGAGTTTTGGGGCTTGCATGCATTTTCTACCCCCTGCATATGAATATGGATAAGAAAGAGTAATAAGAAAGAGCATTATTTGGGACGAAAAAAATCCGTTATAAACTACTCTCACACTGTTACAGGAATAATGATATACAAATATACAAATATGGACTAACATGTATTTTTCTATACTTAAATCTCGTAACAAGATGCAAATATTATGGCATGGATTTGTTTAAATATATTGGCGCTTCGATTAAAAATGCATGTTATTGAATGAACACACATGTTCGCTGGCTAGAGTAATATTTTGACTCGTATACTGGCTTCAAAAATACTTGTATGCATTTACAGTATGGAAGAATATTTTTATGCTCATATCCCAAACCGGTTCCAAAAAAGAAGGGGCTGAAAAGACTTTTTTTTGTCTTTGCAAGAATAGGGGTTCAGAAGCAATGCACTCGTATGAGCAGCCAATGGCTAGTAACGAGCCAATGAGGTTGAGTTAAATACTGAAAATGACCAAGGATTGGTTGGACAATTCACTTTAGAATAATACACATATATAATCATGGAGAGGGATAAATAAGAAGAACAGGCAGAGGTTTGGATCGCCGCCCATGGTTTAAATCTAGCGTCTCGGGATCGGTTCAATGCTGAAAATACTCCTTCCGGGCCTCCAGTTACGCCGCTACAGTGGCATCATTGAGACCCGGAGTTCTTCCCAGACTTAATGAAATCAGTGTTGACAGTAGCACTCGCATCCCCCACGACATTGATTTCAACCGAATCAGCATGGCAAAGAATACAAAGAAGAAAAGAAGAATCTGGTCTCTTCTCATGTCCTCGGGGATGTTTGTCTTCTCGTCACGCCAATGCCATGCGGCACATGATACTGTTTGTGTCCGGGGCCTTCTTCAGGACAAGTTTTCTACAGACACCGACATCATCTAGGTTAGGGATTGGACGATCCACAGATTTTGGAACTGACTCGATTCTAGGTACTCCAGACCCCGGAATCGGAAGGTCTAATACGATTCCAAGTCCTTGCCAAATACAAATAAAGACAAAGTGGGAGCGATACATTATCAATCTGGGATATAATTATAGAAGCAACGTTTTGAGAGCTAAGAAAATAAAAAAAAAATGCCACTTTAAAGCTACTTTGTTTTCTTAAAACATTATCTTAAAAGATTAGCTTACGTCAAACCTGATGAGATGTGGATCGAACCTGATGAGATGTGGATGCTACAAGGAGGCAGTTAATGCTTGATAGGAGTTAGAGGCTAGGCGAAACTCAAGGTTGTGATCCCTGATATAAAATATACAGATTGGCATTATAGGCCAGTGGATTGATTTTTACTCTCTGATATTCGGATAAAGTTTTTATTCAGGTGATGCTACTGTCATCAACATTATCATATATCTCGTTTAGCCACCATCACTGGTTTTGTAGAAATGTGGTTAGTCCATTAAAACTTGAAATTCGATTAAATCTTCAAAAATACTTCTTAACAGAAAAAATAATCTATCAAATTTTTAAAAGATTTATGCGCAGTGATTGCTAGGATTCAGTTAAGTCTTCTTACAGAAATACTTGGAATCGATTCAATTCCAATGGTTGGAAACGATTCCAATCGATCCCCTGACGTGGACGTGAAAAATAAAAATTGGAATCGAAATAGTCCCATCCCCACTCTACGGGGACAGACTTTACTTTGGGACACCACGAAGCTCTCGTGTCATGATAAGTGCTGTTTTATTTATTTACTCAGCTATTTATTCAGCAATTGACGAGGACAAAAATAATCTCGTTTAACGCGTGCAAGGAGATATGGAGTACCCCAATAGCTTTTGTGATGCACATTCTTCAAAGTCTGCAGGAAAACCAATCAGTGTATCTCGGCTAGTCAACGATGTCCCATACCGCCTTTGGGGGTCCACACATGATATTAAAAGTCTACTCCGCTTATTCGCAAATTCATGAAAACATGAGAAATTGTATCCATCTGATGAAAGATGCAACTGAACACAGTTCTTCGTTTTTAATTGGTACCTGGGAACTATTCTATTTTCCGTAATAAATGTTGTTATTACCTGTAAACTGCATTTAAAAGGATTTCTATAAAGCGGAGCCGACTGTATTATTATTAGACTGCGACGTGGCTCGTGTTATTCTGGCAGTAAAAAAGCCGTGAACATTGATGATAGAAGTTCTTGGACCTCGAGCCCCAGGTCTTAAAGACCTCTCACCCCAGACCAGTCTAGCTTATTTCCGTTTGTGCCCGAGCATCAAAGCACAAGTCGGATGTAAAAACATCCCTAAAACTGGATGAATAATAGATTCTCGTGTAGACTGAAACCTCATCACAAGCAGAAGAGTTGATTAAGAAAAGCCTGGAGGCGGGGAGGGGGTGTTTTTTTTTCTCCCCTGGTGTCCCCTCACCATGCCCCAGCAAACTCCCTCCTATACTTCATGTGCTTATCACTACACCAAAAGAACCTCAAAAAGAACTCTGCTCCTTTCCTCGAGGAACCCCAAGGCGACGCCACTGATCAGAAAAGACTACTCACTGAGTGCAGACATTCTGTGGCGGTGTCTGTATCAGTAATACAAGATTACTCTCAAAGATTGGCTAGTATCGACAACCTACATGTTGAAGACTTCCATTCTTTACACTCTAGACTATTAAACAATCTCTCCCTTACACTCCAGACCATTAAACAATCTCTCAATCTCTCTACAGCAAACATGATGCCTGCACTTACCGCACCATAGTGTTCAAAAGTAATGGAACTTTATCATAATCTTTCACACACATAGATCGAAGCTTAATTGCGTTGAGGAGAATGTTTGAAGACAGTAGACAGCATTGTGATTGTACTCAATAAACTGTATTTGTACCGCTATTTTATCGCAGATGGGTTTAATGCGTTACGATTTTGTTTGCGGAACATGTTCTCAGAAAAAAGTAGTCCCCCATGAACCTGTGTACTACAGTCGCAGTTGCATCCAACGTTCTTTTACCCTATTGTACCAGTGTCGCAAAAATGCGACTAAGCTATACCACATAGTTACGTCATAAGAGAGTTCTTGAACAATGTACCAGTACCGAGTCCGTTTTCTACAAGTTGGGGAAAACCATTGTCGTAAACTCTGTCTTTATCACGACCATCGACTGGTGAGGACCTTGAAAAGTAATGATGCACCTAGTTCGAGTAGAGCTAATGGCCGCCAGGCGATCTTAGTGTACCAGTGAACGTCTAGTGGAGAGCTGGCTGAGTTCAAAATTGAATCAGGAAGTCCGAGTCAAGAGGACACAAAAAGCCACAATGTAACGATGTTGCGACAGTATTCACAACTAATTTGTCTGTTGTTCACTGTCGTCTTGTTTTGACTGAAGTTGTTTGTGACGATGTTTTTATGGACCCCGGCTGAGTGGGGCCATGAGCGAGAGAAAAGAGAGCAAATACGGAAAGGGAAACACTACGGAAGACGGTGAATGATGTAAGACGAGGTAGGGTGTGAACAGACAGACAGACAGACAGACTTATGATTCTCTTCCAGCAAATTTCGTGGCTGCTGCATAGACTATCGCCAGTGACCAGCGTCACGATTCTATGGCTCTGTAAACAGTTCACTATCACTATTACGCTACAGATCTTGTACATGCATGCCATTTCTTTCTCTCACGAAATGTACTTCCAAACAAGGTAAAAATTGTTTTGACATTTCCAAACTCCCCGATTTTTTTTTCATGGCTAGGCACTGGAGAGTAGTTTCGTTGTTTACTCAAACCATCCCAGTTTTCAACCTGATTTGGAGATCCAAATGCGATGATGCAGAAGTCTCAGTCAGCAATTTAAAAACGTTTAATACTTACATGGACACTTGTTGAGTCTTATGCATTGACTTTTCAGTACTGCTGGCTGGCATTACGTTGTAAGCCACCATTTTCGTGTTAAAGGTTGTAAGGCGGAGCCCTCCTCAGCACGGCACATGGCATTGTTTTCCATCATGTGCTGCTAAGGGAACTCTGCTAACCTATCAGGCTCATTAAGGTTGCAGGAGCCTAATTGGTCAAAAATAACTGGACTATCCGAGTCGTTAGTAGCAGAGTATAAAATCTGTCCTTTGGACAGATTGTGTAGAAATAATCATATAACATGAAACCACACCGCAAAAGTGGTGAAATTCAGGTTTGAATTTGTAAAAAAATAATTGTTGCAGGCAGTGTTTCCCAATGGCTTCAGCGGATTTCATTTGTGCGGACCTGTGATCTGCAAAAGAAGGCCAAATTTTTAACCCCTTTTCATGTAATTTAAAATTGTGAAAAATCTAACCGAAGGATCCCCACCGTAAACAGTAAATAATTTGAGCACAGTGATGGCACCAGACCTGCAGACTAGTCTTGGCCATCTCGGGAAATTCCTGTGGTTAGAAAAGAAATTTTTATTAAATGGCTCAAAGAAGCTTTTACAATTTGGCTTCTGCAACCAAAAAAGAAAAAAAAAAGAGTTCGTGCATATCTCCCACTTTATTCCCGTTTACTCTCCAGTTTATGCATTAAAGACCGAACTGACACATACAAACACCTAATAGCACACATCTTCATTCCATATGGGAGTTTCTGGCATAGCCGGACAACTGGGTGGAATGTGTTTCATTAAGAAGCGTATTCCTATTATACTATGATAATACTAATTGGCCAATCTACAGATGGGATATTCATGAATGAGCAGTCAGTTTGTGATGTGGAAAACACTGCTGATTCCTACACAAACCTGCAGAGAGAATTACAATGGCTTAGAGTTGAAGGAGTACATATATCGACTGTACAGGAAGGGACAACTCTGTAAACCGCTAATAATCTAGTTTATCTTGATTGCATGATCCAGATAAAAATACTAAATGCGTTTTGCCTATTTTATCAGAAAATAACTTGAGCATGAATGTTTGTTTTTTTTATGTAGAACCGTAGGAATTTGCATTGTTCCACGATCTACAACATGAGTGACATACAAAATAAAAACCAGCCATGTCTATTGTGGGTCTACTTTCACAGACAGGCGGCGCTCAGTGCAGAACAAGGATAGAGCAACTGGACTCTAGACAATCCTCACAACACTCCCCACACTTGTTTCTCTAACTGTACCTCCCTCTGTCTGCACTGTAAAAGCGGTACTCAGAGAACCCTTACATGAAGCCTTGGAATGAGACAGGGGCAAATGGCACTGCACTCACAGTCCCAGGCGGATGCGTGGGACATGCATTTAAAAATTCAATGTGACTCACATTTTGGCCAGCCGTATCTCTAAATTAACGACATTAGCCCATCGAGTTGAAAGCAAAGAACAGGGGTTTCCGTGCGTCAAATAGCCATAGCCGAGAAGGGCTAGACACCATTTGTATCATTCAGGTTTATTTGCTCATGGGCTCTAAATTTTCTCAGCAAACATTCTCATGCCGCGCGGACTTTTCACGAGCAAACAGATCTCACGCGCGCCCAGCTGAGAGCACGTGCGGTGACTCTCGTTAGAGCAGCGCAAAACTACGAACTGTGAGCTGAGGGGTGAAATGAGAAGTGCTCAGTGATGATGGATTTGGCCCGAGAGTATAATATTGAAAACAAAGCGAGTTACAAACAAATCCAAAATTACCTGTTAGTGGCTGTTAGCCCAGATCTGAGACTTCATGAGAGAGAGAGAGAGAGAGAGAGAGAGAGAGAGAGAGAGAGAGAGAGAGAGAGAGACAGAGAGACAGAGAACAAAAAATTAAGCATGGAAGGTAGACTAGTGATTATTTACCAGGAAAAAAACAACAACACCCACATTTCCATTCTTTTGCTTCAATGGCAGCCTTGCCTATCAGCTGAGTTCCTATTCCATGATGCATTTTGTCGTGTGTATTAAGCTCACAGGGAAGCTGCTCAGATAAACTTCGAAACACTTTACATCAAACCGGAGCATTAACAGACAGTAATGAAAAAAGGAAGACCAAAGACGCAAACGAGAGCAGGAGAGTTATGAAGAGAATACACCCACGACACATTATTTCGGAAAAACACACACACACTTCTCAAAACACAAACACGTGCTAACTGTTAGTCTATAAATAGAACCGAGTTGCGCAAAATATTTACGGAGATTGGAGACCATTCATCATCTCCAAACAGACATGTTTACCGCAAATATTGCGCATAACTTGGACCTGTAGAACTTCTTTCTCTCTACTAATACAAGTACAAAGTCTTTGCTGAGCTCTGTCATAAACCAGATTCAGCTAACGAAAATAATGCGTTTATTGCGCTGACATGCCGTTGTGATTTATAAGATCCATCTTCTTAATCACGAGAAGGCTATTAGGCCTATCTCACTCTTTTTTTCAGAGCAGCAAAGAAAATGAAATTATTCGTTAGCTTAATATTGACAAATGACTGATAATTCATCCTTGACAGCTTCAAACCAATAAAGCGCCAGAGGCATGTTACATCCGCAGTTGTTAAAAACAAGAATCATTCAGCCCTCTCTGTTTTTTTGTTTTGTTTTGTTGTCCCAAAACTCCATCCATTTAGATGTATTCTTATCTATGATAAAGACAAAAAAGCCCTCGCATCTAGGCTGTCATTATTATTATATTTTTTAGAATTTTGTTTCACTTCCTCAAGCATTTCGTTCAAGTTTTTAAGAATTATGTGGCCACGAGACGGTTAACTCCGACCTTTTGGATCGCTGAAGTAGGTCAAACTCAGTTGTCTTCTATTAGATTTAGATATCTTTTTGTTGAACAGACGATAAAGCGGCGACCCAGCAGCTGCCTAACAGCGAAAAAACGGACAGGCATTTAAATGGCCATCGCTCAAATCCTCTTAGAGCCAGTAGTAAATGATCGTCTTAGATTATCTGTTATAAATATCTCTTCCGCATGTGAAAACACGGCCAAAAGGACCTATCGGACACTAAATAATTATGTTGCTTGGTTATTTAGATTACACTGGGATTGTGTAGATAGTACCTTATCATCAGGTCTGGCTTAAGGTAAATTAGTTTGGATGTTGTTCATGCGAAATGAATCAGCACTTCTCCCTCGAAGTTTAATACTGTTGTAGACACTACTCACTATTTTGTTCAGTACAGCAGAAATAACAAGAAACGTAACAGTCAAGTATTGACATCACCATCTACCTGCCTATCACTTTTTTCCCGCCAAGTAGATCATATGCAAAATTTGGCTTCATTGTGTTCAGAATGTTAGGTCTGTACTGTTTCAGATGTTTGACATTTACGAGCTAAAAGACATGAGGACGCAACAGGTTTAGGTATGAGAAGCCGAGTTGTCACTCGCAATGAGTTTCACTAAGTCTAATGACATCGAGTTTTTTCTAGTGATCTGGTGAAGGTTATGCCAAAAGAGAGAAAACGCTAGTGAAAAGTTGCAAACGCAAAAACAAAACAAAAAAATCAGGAATTTATTCTGGCCCACTATTTAGACAAATGATAATAATAATCACAGTAGTAATAATAATAATCATAATAATAAAAAAACTCATTTCATAATTAATTATGAGATAAAAAAGTAAGGAAGCCTTGTCACTACCCTAGCACAAACAGCCGACCTCTTTTGCATGTTATAAGCCGGCAGCCAGAATAACAAAGGACAACAAGTTTCAAGCATGTATAATGGCATAGGTATTAAGAAGTGATGTAAGTATATTATATGAGTCAACATGGTTTGTATTATTACCTTTCATGCATAAAATGTTTTAGGGAATAACTACTGTGTTGTCTGTTTGTTTGTTCTTGTGCTTAGGGCCAAGACAGCGGGAAGTGGGTTCTGTATAAATGTTATCCATTCTTATCATTATCATTGCCATTATGATTATGATTATTATTATTATGCACATGCAGATCGAGCTTTAGCCGAGTCACTGTGCAATACTACAAAAAGAATATGTTTACCGTTCATTTTGTACTTCGTTATATTTGTTTGTTCAATTCATACTTTCGGTAATTTAAATGCCTCTCTAGCAACTGTAATTTGCATTAAATAACATGTGTAAAATACAAAAAACAAAACAAGTCTCAGGGGGGTTAAAAAGAGTCTCTAGTGAAATCTGGCATTGGAATCTAGTGAAATGGCAGAACTCAGAGTGGCAACACCGACAGGACATTAGTCTTTTCATACTAACCTTAAGGGGCTCCATGCGATAACATAATTCTCCTCAGCACATAGTTTATATGAAACATGACATTTACTGTCAACATCAGCGATATGTATGAGCATATAAATGATACTTTAGTGTTTCACCCTATCAGTTTACAACTTTACTAATATTTCAGTCAGATGTTGCATCATGATTATATAATGATACCATCAGAATACACCCGAAAAGTGAAGGTACTGTTCAGTTAAGATGAGCAAAGGGAAGGAGTGGCCTGACTTCAACGCTATCAGCTTGAAAGGTTGTACATATATGTAGAGATCTAGACGATAAACAGTGTGCTGCTGAGGCATCCAGAATATTGTTTACAATTTTCAGTCAAAACATTCTCGTTCCTAGACGGAGATACCGCGGCATACATTCTAATAATATTGTTTAATTTCTTTTTTAACATCTTTCCCTACCTTCGGCACGTTCTCTTCATTTTTTGGCATGTATGTTTAGGAAACCCCTGTTTCATAATATTTTTTCTGATATATGTACCGGGTTATTTTTTACCGTCAGGTCTAGAGAGAGGTGTTGCACAAAGTTCTCAGAACGTTTCGCACCTTTTTTGTGGGTAATTATTTCAGCATCATCGTCATCATCATCGTTATCATTATCATCATCATCGACAAAATCATCATTTCTACCATAATTATCATTTGCAAATTACCATCGTAATCTATATTGAGGAACTTGATTGACTGCAAAGAGAATAGTTGTTTACATCACATGTTATTTGCTCAAAACCCATGCAGATCGTATCGCTTCTTCCCTCTCTTCAACACGACACAATCTTGTCGTCCGTTTGTGCCCAAGTAACAGTATTATGATCAAGATGGTATGTCCTGTCCTCAGAGCGAATGGACTTTCCATGATGTTAGTACGAAAGTGCATCAGTTCTGTCATTACTTTATGATTTTTGTAAAGACAAAGTTACATGTTACTTGTTGCCAGAAACATCATCATAGCACTCCGCATGTGTCCGTAGATGCTCCAGTCCCCACGCCAAAAGCCGCCCCAAAGAAAACAAGCTAATTAAAGACAGAGTCAAGACAAAGAAAACTGCGGAAATGAACAAAGAAATAAAAAGAAAGGAAGAAGGTAGAGTAGGAAATACCCCCTCTCCCACATAGGGCCATATGTATCGTACTTGGATGCCCATAACCTCACGCATCAACCCTCTTCTTCTTTGTTTTTTTCCCCTTATTATCTCATTTTCCCCTAATTTCATTGGGCCCCTTCACTCTCTCCCGCATTGCAGAGGCTACTGGGTAAAAATCATGATAATCTCCAATGCTTAAAACCCTCCAAAAACCTCGAAATGTCTAAAGTGGGAAGGCATGTTAAAATGTCCTCAATAAATCGCTACAAGCAATAGATTATTACTCGATTATTAGTGTCAGGTGTATTTATTGCTATTACAAAAAAAATTTAAAAAAATGGGGTATTGCCCAGCGATAGGATTCTTACATTTCCCCTTCATGTCATAGGACCAGCTGGGTTTCCTCTTGTTCTTGGGATCATGATACCAACACATCTCCATAGTGTGTTGCGAGTAGTGAGCTAATCTTTTATACATAGTCAACCATCAGTCGCTTCGAGGAAAAGGACGTAACTCTCGGTTATAATGCAACAATTTATGAAAGGCATCACCCTAGACACACGACAGATAAAATCGTGTCAAAGTGTGTTCTTTCCAGATATGACTAAAGATTGTCTAGAAGACACTTGACCCAAAAGTTAAAAAGGGGCGTTAACCGAGTTCTGAATCTCATTCCTCCATACAAAAGTGCTCAGAAACGGGAGCCCAGTAACTTCAGTAGTCGACAGAGATGCGGGGAGGAATTCAGTGACAAGAACAATAGAATTATCATTGTTGTCATGCCAGAACGTGACATAGGTCACCGAAGCCAAGCAAACAGGGTACAGTCACTACACACCCTAGTGCATGCCACCTCGTAACAAAAAACCAATAGCTGTCAATTAAACATAGTGCCAAATATTTGCCCCCCGCATACAACTAGACTTACATAAACAATACCAATATCCTAGAAAAAAATAAATAGTTTGACAGCCGGCAGGATGCCAAGGACAACCGACCGGAACTTGACGTGAGATGGGGGGAAATAACTCCAATGGATATATTTACGTCATAGAAACGATTTGAGAGTTATCTCTTGGTGTTTTGTGAGAAAATTCATCAATGCTGCAGCTGTTGGGTCCTCATTGGGAGAATGAAACGGGATAGAGACTAGGATGAAGGAAGAACATGGATAGTAAACGTGGAAAAAAAAGAGATTCCAACACAAAGAGGTCGATAACCTAAAATGTCAAGTATTATAATCATGGTAATTATTGTTGGGAGAGCTTCCTACAGCACAAAGTGTCACGATAATAAGCCAGTTAAATTTTCTGATAGAAGGCATTGAGTAGACAAAATCCAGGTCCGTCGTAGGTGAAGGAAATGTTGTAAAGAAAACAAAATAAATATATCTGTGTCTGTTTAATGGTAAGGCCTCTGTGACATGGGCCAAATTTGCCATTAACCAAAGTCTGCAAGGGTGCAAAGGTGGCATGTGTTTCCGACTTTTATACTGACAATATTGATTTCTGAGATGTGTTGCAGTTATGTGAAGTAGAGAAAGAGTGCAGTTATGCAGATTTCACTGAGCGCTGATCACTGTTTAAGGAGCAACAGTTTGGGATGTCTTTTGTACTTAACCACACCGCACACCCTCCTGGGTAAAGTAATTGATTATTTTCTTTTGTAATGCAGTTTCCCTGTTAACCGTTGAGGATTTTGGATCAGTTATGTTTTAGGGTCCCAAAATGAACACAGCCATACTGCGAGGGTTTATTTCAGCACCAGCTGTCGATAAGCAACGATCTATTTTAGTGATAAGCTACAAGAAGCCAGAAGGAGAATCGACGTCCGCGATTATGAAGAGTGAGAAGCCTCCGCGAAATCGCTTTTTCACTAGACGGCAATTTTTTCAAGGGAGGAAAATATCGAAAGGAAATAATGTCGCTCAATCTTATCCTCTGTTAATCGCAACCTCTGTCAACCTTTTGATGAAGTTAGGCAGAGCTGATTATATTATTTTTTCACTAGCAAAAAAAAATGGTGTGACGAATCTGAAGTTCCAAATATTGCGCTCAAAAGTATCGATTCTGTTTTAATACTATATTAAGTCTTAAGTAGGCATTTCGACATTTTCAATATCTTTTCGAAACACCCAGTATTCCGACACTCTCGATATTTCGATACTTACAAAGCCATATGACATAGCTGGATTTTCATAGGAATGACTAGTATGGTAGCTAGTCTAGTACCAAGGATCGAAAGATGATCGAATTTAAATTTGGTACATTTGATACAAAGTCACTATGGGCTCTTTGGTGAAGCATAATATGGGCTGACACTAAGAATCAGATAGGGACAAAATTACAGTATTTTCCAGGAATAACATAGCAGATCACTGTAGCCAGGCTAGGTGAGAGATAAGGCATGAAAAAGGATGATTTCAGTGTGTGATTTCAGTGAAATGGGGAAGAAATCCTGTTTGTATCAGATAAACTGTCAATGAATGTATCGAAACAGTATCGAAATTACAAAGCTTGAATTTCGATACTCAGAACAAATTTCTAGTATTAAAATTATCCATACTCACAAATGATACTGCCCACCACTAAACAGCGCCCTTCAATCACAGCGCTTGCGTGTTCGAAGTTTTTCTTTGCTCGCGTGGGGTGCACAACCTTCTCCTGAAATCTTGCCTTTAACTACGTTATTGCACATTGCAGACATAAACTTCACAAAACCTCGTCATTACAAAAGCTTTATCACGGAATGATAATATGGCAGCAATCATCAATAAAGCACCACCACTACACCAACAAACAGCAAAAAAAAAAAAAATATCAACAGCACATTTATAAGCAATAAAGGAATACGTGAGTTAGAGCGAACTCCCAAACGCCAAGATTTTTTTCAACCGATCCCGTCAAGAACCCGTTTCACCCTCAATCGTAAATCGTTACTGGCAGAGATAAAGAAGGATAAACAGACCGAAGGACATATGAAAATAGACACATTCCTCTTCCATTTATTATTCTGCCAATTTTCCTTACAAAGGTCACGTCTAAACGAAACAGGTGCGTCTCGTCGTTTTCTTGAGAACTTGAGAACGTAAGCACCCTTCCAAGGACTCACCCTGGCGGTTATCATAATCGAGTATGACAGGGCGTGGTGAAACACTGTTACACTGAATGACTGTTGTCGACTCTTGTGAACCAAGGTGTGAAAAACGGGTGACATTTTCAGCCCATGTTGTCGTTCTGGCGAGGGCATTCACTACATAATCTTCACACCAGGAACTGAAGACATGGGTGGGTTCAAAGACATGGGTGGGTTCAGTTTTGATAATCAAGATGAGTTTTTTTTTGCGTCATAGACCACGATGAACAGGTTTAGGTCCTCGTCCTTGGGACATAATCTAAATAAAATTTCTTGAGTCATGACTCTTGAGTCAAGATTTGGGCTTCTCTCCAATAGGCCTACCTCTCTCTAATTATTTTTCACAAAATGATGTTCATGATACAGTCACTAACTTATTCGCAACCTGTTTAATGACGTGTTGCTCATATTCTCAACAATTTTAGCAGGAAATAAAAATCAACAACACAGAAATTGTACATAAAAATCGTAAACAAATAGCTCTGCTTAACCATATTTCTCACTCATTCCCAACTCTTCTGTGAACTTGCGATGAAACGGGGTCGATAATTATAAGGAGAAAAATAATCTTTTACTAAAACGTAATGACACTTGCAGCTTATGACATAACTACGGTTTGGGCATCTGGTGAATGGACAGGCTATCCCTTGAGAACGGCTAATTTCCTTCACTGTATGCAACCTCAGGTGAGTGTGGAGGAGGATTTAAGAACGCCTTGATGCACTTGCGCTATAACATTCGGCCTTCACCAATCTTCCTTGAACCAACTCAACTTTCTTTTCCATCCCAAATCTCGCGATTTCCGAACTTAGTGTGTACCATAGAATAAATAATCTACAGAAGCAGTAGTCCTTCCCAAGACCTGATATCACTGACAGAGACCTTCTGTTTCTTCAAAGAAAACCACATTACTTTCCAAAGCGCGTCAATGACAGCCGTGTTTGATGACTGGTGTTGCTACGAGCTAATCACTGCGTTTTGAGATTGTGATGCCGATGATGGAATTTTTCAACATCCAGGAAACAGATATTAGTGTCTGTTTCCTGGATTCTCTATAAATTTTTTTTAAAATTTTATTTTGTGTCGCATCGCAAGTCTGTTGGTTTCCGAACTTAGTGCTTACTGAGTACATACTGTATGACCTGCCCGAGTCCTTCATGGAGTAGGCATTGAAGCAAGGCAGTATAATTGAAGATGTCGTTAGTCATGAAAGTAATAAAGAAAATACAACTTCTTGCTCTAATATTGGTCTGTGGTAAATGCCGGTTTTCACGTTGTTCATACCTTCAGCCCTTAGCATCTTCATCTACTGGTATTAGCGGTGAAGATTTTACGAGCAGTGGCTGACAGGCGAACGAAGGGGGCATGGTAGAAACTTCTCGCAAAACAATTTTCTCGAATAATGGTGCCAGTCAATAAACATGACATCTTATTTTCCCCTTCATTACTGTAACACAGATCCCAGTTGAATCACTGAGCGAAATCTCGACATGCTTTGCACGAGCGCTGTGAGTGAACCGCACGCCATCTCATCGCAGTGTCATGTACTATCATACAGTCTAATAGCTTGATCTAGAGTGACCATCATTTTGTTAGGAGATAAATGAGAAGAAAAAATAACATAACGTAAATCAGTCCGCCATTGTAAAGGCAGTCCGTGCGTAAGTATAAAGAATTTTGCATAAAGTCCCAGGTAAGATCACATTGTCACGTCCAACCTATAATCGTTGCTGTTTGTTGCATCATGCAGCGTCATGGGTTACTCTTACTAAGTTACTGACCACGCGTTTCGATATGTCTCGAGAGCGCCTGGACGCTGCGGTTGACTATGCTGTGTTATTGCTTCCCTGTGTAAGTTGCCGGCTGACCACTTTGAAACAGGCGAATGAATCCGTAAGGCGCTTCTCCAGGTTCAGCAGAACCATGACGTGACAGTCGTACGCTCGCATTAGCCATATAATATATTGGTTTGAACGTACAGAAACATGTACCGTGCCACAAGGGTAAATCAGCTGATATCGGAGATGACACGGGTATATAAAATATTAATCGCCAATTTTTTAGATACAGCACACTTTGAACCAATGCAACGGAGCAGAATATTGGAAACGGTGACGCGGTTAGCTGCGCTATCCTCTCAGTAGTGGTATCGCGGAATGACGAACTGCAGTTCAGTTTGTATCGTGGATTGAACTAGTGTGATCGCCATTTTGATAGAGGAAATCAAACTGACTGTACCATTCTGCTCACAATTTCATCAAACATTTCAAGACTCTGCGTCATTCTTGATCAACTTAGTCCTTAACCTTTGCTAGTGTAAGATTACACTTCGCTACGCGTACAGTACATCTATGTCCGTATCCTTTACTGCAAACAGATCTTAGACGTACCAGTGCGTCTAGAAATAGCATTCCCGTGTCGTATCCGACATATCCGTTCCTATTTCCTATATAATGATCTATTCCTACGTAACGGCTAATAAGCTTATGGTGATATCAGCGTTTGAAAAACATAACGAGTTATTTCTTTGCAATATTTACCATCTTTTCCGCACTGTTCACTCATCACATCGCTCTCTCTCTCTCCCTCTCTGTTTCTCTCTTCATCCCACATCTCTCGTTTTCCTCAGGTAAATATCAAACCTTATCAATCAGAGTCCACATTATTTATGCCAACATAGATGTGAGAAAGAGTTTGTCGGTAAGGCGATGACGTGCACTTGTATCAGCCCTTGTGAAGGCGATAGACAGATAATACAATAAATAGTTTTTCCATGTCGTTTCACGTGTAAACAAATTTATCCACGACAACATCGTCTGTGCCGTTACGCAGGCGAATCTGCTATCTACACTAGACTTGTGTTAATTATACCTCCATTAGGAAATTGGCTTTCGCATTTAATGGAGTCGGAATAAGAGAAGATATGCGGGATAATACGGACAAAAATATGGGTAGACTATATCTTTCTGCTCTCAACAGAAAAAAAAAATACAAATCGCAGATAGCACTGAACACCGGATTCTGGATTATTAAGCAGGGTGTTCTAACCACTGAGTTATGGAGTCGCTAGGGTAAACTAGCTATACTGCCAAAAGAGTAGTGAGTGACTCATAACTGCTGTTTTATTCGGGCTGATACAAGTCTACTGAAGATAGCAAATTCGCGTCCGGGAGAAAAGGATTACAGAACCGAGTGCCCAGAAGAAAGATATTCGTCCATCATTTAAGCTAAAATGTTACAGATACCAGAATTTATGTATCTCAAATTATGAAGGTAGAAAACGTTTCTGCTCCCAATGAGGTCACATTGAGATTAACGCCATTACAATGCTTCTGATTTAGACCTCCATGCATGATTCAGTTCGCTCAAGTTTCATACACCATTTCCAGACTGCCTAATTCACTACTGCAACGTCCGAACTGACATAAGGCAACTCATACTAGATTAGGTGAAAATTGTGATATCTTCAAAAGTACGAAATACTGGATAATAATACATGGAGAACAGTGGAACCTCAATATGAAGTACTTGTTTACCAACTTTACAGAGTTAATAACACTAATTCACATACACGGATTCATTATAATTGCATCATTTCACCACTCAGGTAAACTTTGATATAAAGTGTAACTCAATGAAAATTTTACGTGTTCTTTCCACCAAGGCCACACTTTATGTCTAAGTTCCTCTGTTCTATAATTTGATGAGAATAGGAATGCAATTATCCAGTACTCCTCGCCGTGCAAGAATTTCAGTAGAGACTTTCTTTCCTCTTTCCCCCCGGTCAGGAGGTATTAATTTGGCATGGACACTTCCGAACGGACAAGAGAATGCAGCGAGCATGCAGGGTGGGGAGTCACCGTCCTGTTAGCTGTTCATCTTCGCTATTGCCACTACGTTAGGCCCACACAATGAAATAAATAACTCGAAGACAGGGCGTTAGGGCGTAGGGTAAAATGCTGAAAATAGCAGCATGGAATCCCTCAAAACAAATGCTGAAGATCTACCAGGGCTGTTGATGGCTCAGACCAAACCCTGATGAAGCTGGAAAGTAGACTCCGCCGAAATATGGAATCTATCTGCTGCTCATGGACTTACCTTGAGCTAAACCATTAATCTACGGGACTTAAGTTTAGGAGTACAATAAATACAGCATGTATTTGCTTTTAACATTCGTTAGGATTTCTTACACTTTTGTTATCTTTGGTTTCTTATTTTGGCTTGTTTATTATCTTAAGTTCAGTTATGAAAACGAACAGGAAAATGAAGAACGAGTTATGAGCAAACTAAGGCATTCTTATGCCATCGGGAGAGAGAGAGTACACTTTTCTCCTCTAGAAAAAGAAGAGGAAAAAAACCTGTTAGATAATTTTCGTTGAAGAATTATGTAGTTTTTGAAGCAAGCTCTGAATACCTTATCTCATCACTGGCGTGCACGACTGTGCTGTTCAATTTCAGGAGTATTCAGGGTCGATTCAGTTCTTACATCTGAAATCGAGTCCCACCAGTGTTTCTGAGAATGTTTTGGAATTGGGTCTTGACTCCATTTGGCTCATTCTGATTACAGCAGGACAGAGCTTGTGGTCTACCGTCAGGTGGAGAAATCAAGACGTACGCAGATGGAACAAAGGTGTCTCTTTGTTTTCACAGCTACGCCAAAGCAATCAGGTTTAATGATATCGGTGAGGGGCCATGTGCACTGATAGACTCTTCGCACGTCTAAATTGCAAAATGGGTTTGGTGAATGATAAAAAGGGTTAACGGCTCAAACAATCGCTGGGAATATACTTTCAAGCTACACCTGCCTCTGTCTAAATCTCCGGGGTTTCGATCGCGTTTGGCATTATTCATAAGTGTCGGTGGCGGAGAGTGACAAGGGACCCCCTCCCTCCCCACACCAGCCAACTTACTCACTCCTGGCACTTAAATTATGGAGGGAACCGGAGGGGCTCAGTGGCTGTTATATTTTAGTTCAGCTCGAGTAAGAAGTCTCTAAGTCTCTCCTCCCCNCCCTAACGAAAAAATAAAAAAAAAGTAAAACCTTGCTGACATGCTGAAACGCCCCTGAATTGAGTATTAGGTTAGAGTGATTCAAAGTAGTTTGAGTACTCGTGAAACTGAACAATGTAGCCGCTTACTGCAGTAGGAGATATGGTATTCGGAGCCGCAAAACATACAATTTGTTCGGCGGAAATGATCTTACATATTGCGGTTTCATGCTGACTCACTGCGACGCCCCTGATATTCCAGACCATGTTTGTGGGTTTTTTTTTGCCCTCATATGTAGAAAGACAGATGACATGTATTGGTGAGAACGAAACATAGTTACTGGAGTCGTGCATCTGACAGCATGCACTGGGCTCTACTTGCTTTACATGCAATATATTCTTCTGGCGAAGACATACATTATTATGATTCTGACTGCTTGGCTGGCTTGCATCTCACAGAAAGACGGGTCTATATAACGACATTTAATTCGCAACACTGGTTTACTTTCGCCCTCTAAATCCAGTTCTCTCTATGTGATTGGCCTGAATCTATCTCACTTGTCTCTGTGTTCACCTAATTTGGCCCAACACACATACCTCTTCTCCTCAAGTAATTTCAATCTACGTGTACCCGTCACATTCTTCACAGCGTTTCAAACGAGCTTCAGAATTCCTCCTGTCTCAATTGTCATTCACATCGTCTGTCTCCGAGTCCTTCCTTTCATTCGCTCACCTAGACGTCTATTCGTGTGGACGATGTTTGTCCTTTTGTTTAACAAGAGTTCTGCGCAATTTCTTGTCTCTGCGTTATTGACCCGCACGCTTAAGTGCAACTAATCAGTTCCCATCAGCACTCTCTTGTAAGGCTTGCAGCAAAGAATGCTTTGGTAGACAGAAAAGAAGCGCAAGGTGGTTCCGTCAACAGGCTGTAAAATGATAGAAGAACAAAGATTTCAAAGTCCTGGCGCAAGTGATGTATCACCCATACCGACACAGCCTCTCAGGAGTCTGAAAGAGCTGATGATGAAACTGCGCGCATCTCCTTTTTGTGCTTTCACTTTCATGCATATTTCACACGACCGCGCTCATCTTCTGAGGTTCTTACCTTGGCCGGATCGCAAAATGCGATATAACACAGGGCTTGCGCATTAACGATGGGATTTCTTACCATTGTAAGAATTACATTAGTGCATGTGTGCTTTCTAGCCTTCAACGTGCAGAGTTAATGCAATTCATATGATGGTAAGAGATCCCATCATTAATGCATACGTTCTCAAATACCATTTTGCTGGCGCCAAGAAAGGAGAAGAGGGGAGAGTAACGCTGTGTGAAGACCTAAATGCATACAGATCTGTTCTAGATGTGGCTACATGGCAGGCTCATAGCAAACCAGGTTAACGAGGGAAAACGTCTCAACAAATATAAAACAGTAGTCGTGAGTCAATCACGCTGTAGCGATAGAGCTTTGTTTTGCTGTACGGGTCATTTATTTCGCTTTCCACCAGCTTTCTGAATGTGCACACAGAAGATGAAAACTACTGTTTAGATTTCCCCACCAAAATGAGCATCAAACCACAAGTTTCAGTTTCAGTTTCAGTTTAATTTATTATAGGCACTAGGCCAAAAGCATTCAATTTACATAGTACATTACACAATTATGAGACATCAGGCATGCATCTCCACAAGAAAGCCAAATGAGTGATTCCTGGCGCAAGCAGAGCCCTATCACAAGGACCTGCCCTTACTCTAAATTATCGTCATGTTCATTCCACATTCGCCAAAATCTTTTTTTTTTTTTGGATGCTGTTAGTTGTTTCTACTACTCTTATCTTCGATTTTATCTTTCAACTATTAACAACAAGGTAAAGTTTTGTCTTGATGTTGTATTCCCAATTTTCAAAGCTAATCCACATCTACCTTATCATTTTGCCTTGGGCAACGATTTCAGAGTGCTAGGTTTCTCAAAACCTCAAGAAGTGATTTAAGTAAATGTGGAATGAGCACGATATTGTATCTCTTTAGCAGCGAAAAATTACATGAATGAAGAGTGTCCGTAATATTGTGTCAGATGAATGATTAGAAGCTTAGAAACTGATGACGTCATTGTAAGTTTTAGTTGGGGCCATGTTCCAGTATTGCATAAAAATATTTCAACAAAACAACAAAATTCTTAGTATACATTGATCCAGCCCAACGAATGATATCGTTATATGGGCGTAATTATTTTTGCCAGATGAATAAGTGAATAGATGGGAGAGGACTCTTACTGTTACCACATACTGACTCTCTAGTCCCTGGACGGACACCCATGCACCACACTATTTTGCCCCTCCCCTTCCCTCTGAAAACCTAAGATACCCTGATAATTCGAATATGCCGTAGTGCGCGGACTGGCGCTCTTGTGACGCTGCAAAATAAAAACGAGTTAATTAACGTGCATGCAGACTAAATGACGCAAAACGTGGTCAAGATGAAGTTTAGTCACGGAAATGTGCAGATGCAAAAGATAACCAGAGCAATTTAAGGTTTAAAAGAACATTGCCAGGTTCCTTTGAAGTTTTCGAACGGATCTTTCATTGCGTTTGTTTTCCCTGCGTTTATTGTGTCTGCCCGATTACTGCGAGTCCTTGATCTTCCATCGGTTTGCCAACGTCAGAGCGATCGTGGTGAAACATACGAGGTGGCGGGTGTAGCTTACAGAATGAGGTCATGACAGATGCTCTCCTCAGAGAAGTTACATTTCAAAGCCAAGTTCCTTGCAAGAAACGTGGCGTAAGGGGGGGTAAACATCAGATCGGGCACTGTCGCTGCTTTTATGAGAAATTAAGGTTACAAACCTGTAATGGGATTGCACCCTTTTTTTCCCTCTATGGGCTATATTAACATTTTGAGCTGCCCTCTGAACCCAAAGTTTTAGCTTTCACCCAGACCCATACCAGATTGAAGCTCATTATGTGGCCCAAATTTTAAGACTTACCCAACCCTAGCAAGCCCATTGAAATTTTGAGCTTGGTTGCTATTTGTAAACTGAGCCTACATTTTTCACTGGTCAACGCCAAACCCCTCCTCTTCCGCCTGAGCACACCCTTGACCTGGCAGTTCCAGCCCAAGGCTAAATAGTGCCTGGCAAAATAAAGTAAAATGGACACAGTTTCCCATGATATCAAAATTTCCCCCCTGGAGCCCATATTACGGAAGCAGGGCATGCCAAAAGAGGGAAAAGGGGAGATGAAATATAACCCCTAACCCAAAAGTGAAAGTACAATTACAGGCCTGTAACCTACAATCTCACTGATTCTGAAAGATGTGCTGTGCTGCGTTGGTGTCAGACACAAACGATCATCGCTGTTACTATTATACATAGATCTACGTGCTTTTACCATGACATGATAGACTTAATGCAAGAATTAATGGACTGAGAATTAGACTACAAAGTTGTATAAGAACTAATGGATTGATTAGACCACAGAGTTGTACATGGAGTAATGGAATCAGAACTGTGCTACAAAGTTGTATAAGATGTAATGGACTGAGAATTAGACTATGGAGTTGTGTAAGAAGTAATGGACTGAGAATTATACTACAGACTTGAATAATAAGTACCAGAATGAGAAGTAGACCTAAAAATTAGACAACGGAGTTGTTAAAGAAGTTACGTTATGATTAGACTACAGAATTATATTAAAGAGTAATGGTTTGATTAGACTATAGAATAGGTTAAAAAATAATGATTTGCAAATTAAACTACAGGGTTGTGTCGGCCAATTTCCCCATCTCCATTTCCTCATGACTAAACAATGACGTCAAACTGCGAAGTGAGATGGAATCTTTAAGGAAGGAGCTGATGTGTTATTAGTATATTAGCGTAAGTTCGTTTCAAAACGCCTTCAACGATGTTACTGATTTCACATTTTCTTTAAACAAATTTTAAGCAAGAACAAGGCCGGCACTTACAGTTCATGACCACCGAAGTGTGTAACGCTATTTTTTGTTTTTTACTAAAGATCTTTTTGACCTCTTGTTATGGTTTGAGACTCCTATAACATAAATGTTATTAGCAACAGCACCTAATCACCCAGCTCTACCGCTGTGTTTTTCCATGATTTTTTGTTCTTGTTAAATTCTGAGGAAATTTAATGCGGCGTTAGTTAAAAAGCAAAATATTTTTCTAAGCATAACCAGGCATGCAGCAGTTCTGTTTTTGCTTTATTCCGTTTTTGCTCAACGACCTGAATAATGTGTCAGCCATAGCATTGGAAACATAGCCGATAGTCCTCCTTTCTCTTCCCTTTTCTCTCCCTTCCACCCTTCCTTCAACTCTCACCTGCCCCAAGAAAAAAAAAATGTTCGAAAGACCCAGATATTTGCCTTGTGCAATCTACGAACATTTCACTGCGAATTACATGTGAAGTGGACAAACCGTCCTGCTCTCACGAATGAAGTATAATACCGGTCTGATTAACTTCTTTCGTCTGTCACTTTGTGTTTGCTTCAAACAGAGTTGAGTTGCACTTAGCCGAAATGTAATAATGGCAGAAACGAGATTAAAATGCGACCCAATTTACTATTTAGGGCGCGCCCTATAGGTTTGACTGAGCGAACTTTTACTACGTTAGGAAAAAAAAAAGGCACCCCATCAGGAGGCTGCAGATCGCCGCAAATAGAGGAAAACAAAATGAAGAAGAGCCTGGAAATCAAGGAAAATATAATTGCAGAAAAGGCACAGGTTCAGCGTTTAAGCAGACACAGAAATACAAGTCAATGTAAGTGACAGATATGGGGTTTGCTACAAATTGCTAGTCACTTGCGTCACCACATGGAACTTGGTCATTTTTAACAGAACATAAAACATGCTAGACTATCTTAAAATAAGACGGAAAGGTGCCATTCGTAGGAGGTACCGGTATGCGATTACCAACCATAGTTTGATACTTTCAGTTCCGTCACATAACCAAAAAACTGATGAATGACCAGCAGCCATGCATACAAAGAGCATGTATACAAACCAGCTTGTAGCGACGATCCCGTGGTCACATGACGAAACTAAAAATACCTAATTATGCTGTTAGTCTTCGCTTTAAAATGACATAAACATGTTGGCTAATACTGTATCTAAGATAACATGTCGTAGCTCTGCCTATGTGGAGCAAAGGTGCTCAACCTTTTTTAAGGGCGAACCGGTTGCATTTGCGTCATCTTGTGCGGGCCATGTCTAAAACATGCGCGTTTGTTTCAGAATAATGCGCGGCACTGAACAATATAAGCACTTTTAATTGTCGTCTATAGTAACTTCGAGGGCCATGTTTTAAGTCTTTGTGGGTGATATTTTGGCCCATGAGCCAAGGGCAAGGCACCCAATTTGCAGAATATCAAGTTCAGACGGCTTTCTGACTTTGTTGTGGCATGCAAGACTAATAGGGAATGATTTATGAGAATAAAAATTGCATCTGAGAGAATTACATGACAACAATCATGTATTACGGTATTACTCACTGCCCAGAGGGAATTCTGATAAAGATATGATTATTGAAGACAGATGTTACCGCAATTGAAATTAATTTTGGATTTATTCACCGTCTCCTCACTTTATGTCTTCAAAGGCGAGGTGACCCTGCTCTGAGATTGAAATCATTATTTGTGACGTTGCTGCCAATAAAATAGGGAGTTGTTATATTATATAAATCTATATCTACACAAATTTCCCTTCTCTCTCACGAGCAGTCACAAAAATTTCCAATCTAGGGCGTACTGGTCTCTAGATTTATGGAGATATATGGGAATGAAGATCTCTAGGTATAGTTTAGAATTTTTGATATATCTTAGTCCGGCAGCTGAAAACAGCTTATTTAGTGCTTTAGAGAACGCAGCTCCTGCACACAAAAAAATGGACGTAATTTCCTTTGTCATGTGGATGTGTGTGTGTGCGGGTGAGGCGAGGGAGGGGAGGGGGAATGGGAGGTAAGGGC
>JAWQUT010000007.1:2252517-2260017 GCA_033807755.1 Ellobium chinense | reverse complement strand
TAGGCTCACGCACATTAGCCACACTTCAAAAGAAACTTATTTCCGTAAAGCTCTCTAAATGCAGCCGAAATGATCTTCGTTTCGCCCGCCCATGAACCCGCCAACTGAACACAAATTGATGAGAGCATGTGTTCTGGTGAAATCACCCCTGGCTTTGTTATCATACCAAAGGTATCGGGAACGTCAATTATAGACATACTTTGGACCTATGGCTTACACACAACTGTACTGTAACAGTGGTCACTGTATGTTATAAATTCAGGACCTGTTTACCATTATCTTCTTCCCACATCCTTTAAGTTATCAGTTTAAATTAAACTCTTTCTCTCTCCCTCTCTCCCTCTCTCTCCGCCCTTCTCTCTCTCTTTCTGTCTCGCCCATCTCCCTGCGATTCACTGATATAGAGCACAAAACGAATTCACGCCCACACAACAAAACGAAAATGATAAATAAAGGGTAAATCTAATTTATCTAGCATCTCTGCCTTCACATTGCTACTGTTCAAGGCAACGTCTTCGTCGCAAAATAATAATATAATAACAAACATCTTCCTCTTTGTGTAATACCTACAAACACCTTTGCTGCTGCCGAAGACTGACGCCATTTTTGTATTTATTTCTAGAGTTGTACATGAGAAATGTTGTCAATGCGCTAAAGGCCGAGGGCACATATGCAGCTGGATCAGTAACACATAATAATTACCATAATTCAAATTCAAATCCCACTGCACCTGCTATGACTACTTCGGTGAAAAGATTTGATATCCTATTCTCATAACTCAAAATAGTGGCTGTATCCACAGAATACTTATTCTCAAATGACAGGTAGCGTATAGCACAATACGGCGCTTTGGATGCTCCACAGAGGTAGCTTTTGGTAATTTTAACTGTAAACAAATAGTAATTATTCAGTCTTAGTCATCGGGGTAATGATCTCATAGTTTCACTGTTGCTATTGTAAACAACTTCTCCCCTCCCTCTTCCCTTTAGCAGCACTGTTTAAAAAATAATTACACTGTGATTAAAACTGGCTGCCAAAAGCTTGTGAGGTCGTCATGCACCTTCCAGAATAAATCATAGAGTACTTAGAATAGAATAGAATAGAATAGAATAGAATAGAATAGAATAGAATAGAGTAACTTTGTTAGTCCTTCTCAGGACATATGGCTCGGTCAGATCTAAATTCTCTATATTATATAAATATAATTCATATTCCTTACATTGGCTAAGTGGAATGCGTACGCTTACACCCACACACACAGACGCAAACAGACAGACAGACACATACCTATCTATATGACTACAATGTCATGAAAAATTAATCAATAAGCACTATGAAGCATCGTCTGAATGACGATATAAATTTTATATCAGTTCGTTCTTAACAAAAATCTTCAAGTACGGACAATTACAACACAAACTCAAGAACGGACAGACTCAGCAAAGCTTAATAATACTGTCTAGTATGTGATCATAATTCACTGAGAAAGAACAGTCTGAAACAACGACTGACAATTGAGAATGCGTCATATACTTTGTCCGCCCAAAAAAAAAAGCGTGGACCACACATAAAACAATCGAAGTTTCCATTGTGTTGGAATCTGTGATTAGCCCCTGACATAATCTTTAAGCTTTCTCTATGGTATAAAGGAGGGGGAAGGTAATAATATTTTCTAACCTACACCCAGGTGTTACAATGGCTACATTGTGTACATGAACTAAACACAAGTCTGTTTGCTGCAAATGTTTACATTCAATCTCGTTCCCACACTTTCTTTACTTCCGATACACTTTCTGCCAATCTTTGGGTTTCGCTTGCTTATACCTCGTGACGCCTTATTAGTTTGCTCACACCTACCTTAGAAAACGAGCCTTTCGCGTGAGAAATAAAGCACTGAGTCTCGCGTAGGGTCCAGAGGGGACTTAGGAACTAAGGAAACTACCTACGTTTGATGAACAATAGAAAAACGCCTTAGACTATTGCTCTTCCGATCAGAAGAAAAAAAATCTCTCCCACAACTCAAAAGGTTGGCTTGGACAATGGTCAACGCTCAAAGAATAGGTGAACAAAAAGCAAAGAGGATTTTCTTTTTTTCTGGGTAAACTGTGGTTTTCCTGGTACCCACAGATATTATGTATTACCATAATGTTTATACAAAATGAATGTTCAACTTATTTGCTAATGTGGGGTCCTGAAGATCAGAGAGGAACGTGTGATCACCCTGTGCCTGTTCGTGCGTGCGTCATAGGTTGCCTTAAATGTGTGAATATGGTAGCTTTCTGGTCAACTGGTACGGAACTATGAAGTATAGGTGTACAGGTGTGAAATATGACAGTGAAATGCGGATTTTTGTAATTTATTCTTGCTCTGACGCCTGATAACAACCAAATACGTCATAAAATCTTGACATTCATAAATCACATATGATTTTCTCTAAGTGCCGACCTATTGTAAAGACGTTGATCTGGTATTTTCCCTCACTCAAATTCTTATTTCTTGTCCTACTTTACATTTCGCTTTGTTATATATTTTTTTATTCATATAATTACAAAGCGTATGATCGACATTGTGATATGACCAAGTCGAATTTCCGGATTTATTATTTACTTGCCGAAACATCACAAACCGGAAACCGTGTTACCCCTTTTTTCATTAGAATTTGTATTCGCTATTTCCCATGGCAATTCAATAATTTGTGCGACATGATCTTTTCAAAGAAATCCATTTTGTTAATGGATGTCTAGGGTAATAATGAAATGAGAAACAGCCCTACTGTATGAAAACAATATGGATAGTCTGCGATATCTCCGTAGCTCACACACCGGCTTCAGTTGCGCGGTCACAAGGTTGTCTCGCGTGAGAGTTCCCAAGACAGCCTGAGACTTAACCTGGATATTTCATGAACAACGTTCTGAATGACCCTGTTTCTCGACTAATTACAAGGGGAAAAGAGCAACAAGTAGATATCTCCACCATGACTAGTTTTGAAGCAATCACGTTTTAAAGATTTGAATATGAATATACTCTCTATTTATATCGCAAATATACATTTATTAACTTTGTGTTTTGAGGTAACCGTACATCAGAAGCGCTTGATACTTAGCTGGTGAAGGACATTTAGTGCTTAAATAAAGGGCCAAAAGGTCAATTTGGGCTAAATGTGGAGATATCCACCTGCTGCTCTCAGCCCTCGATATTATACACAGTCATTCTCCCTTCACAGTTATGTTCGTCGACATTGGAAAACTGGACAGACCATTCTGTGGTAGGACCATGAATAACGTTCTATGCCACCAAGGGCTAAAGCGCCAGGCCTACTTAAATGTTTCGAGACAGACCTAAAAGAGAAAGAAAATCTTTCGAGGAAAGAACAAAAGTCTTTCTCCTCAAAGCTTTGCACTGAAACAAGGAGTGGCACGATTTCTGTGTCTACGTTTTCCCAGAATGCTCACAGTGTCGGCTATTCTTGTAGACGGGTAAAAGCCAAATTAAATTTGGTCGGCCGTCTGGCTAGCGCGGGGCAACCCGACTGTAAATTGAGCAAATTATGTTTGGCCGCTCTCACAACGTTGTTACAGCTGTTTCTGGCAACTTAACAGCGGGCAAGCCGAAAATGCCGGAGACCGTCTTCGTCCTCTGGTCAGCCTTCGATGAAAAGAAAAATCTTCCTTTCTGTTGCTATTTTTGTATGTGGGCAACGTGACAAGTGACCACTGGTGGTTTGTGGACAATGCTTTTGACGGCACGACGACGGCTGCTTTGTAAGACTGAATGTAAAACGAAACAGTGCTCGAGATGAACTTGAGGAAGATCTGACTCTCCGGAACTTCTACACTAAAATGTCCCCAAAGCACCAGACTTTGGCCGGATTTATTAGCAATGTCTTTCTTTGAATTTTGCGGGTGATAATAATATAATGTACTCTTTTTTTTTCAATGAGACAATGCCAGATTTAAAACTGGGAAATGAAATTGAAACATTATCACAGGGAATTCATTACAGCGAGTAAGCAAAACTATCAAACTGATTATGTGAGTGGCGTGGCAGAGTGATTACAGAGTTAGACTCAACGCAAAAAAGTCGTGAGTTCGGTTCTCGCTATGATCATATGCTAAATGTCACAAAATGGCATTTCTTTTGCATTTTCCTCAGCCCATCTGCCTGCAGAATAGAAGGATACAATGTTTGATATTTGGCTATAGGCAGAGAAAAATAGTTCCGAAAGCCAGTGACCGGCGTCTGCAAAATGAAATAGGCGCTGTGTATTTTCTCGGGCTGATAAAGCCATTGACTAAGTTGACCCTCTGAAAAGAAAGTGATGTAACATCTCATGTGGTCATTGCCTGATACGCAATCTATGAAGCTCTCATTATATTGTTATTGTTATCACTGTTACATATTTTGAACTTTTGTCATCCTTCAGGGCCAATACAGTTGTGTTATCTCTGAGACAATAGAAAAAAAAATTAACAGCATTCTGACATTTGCAATGACATAACGAATGACTAAGTATTCTACAAAAACTTAATACTACTTTGACACACACTGACACGGTTTGACCTCTCTCAGTTCTGTGGTCTGAAACCATCAGTTTGCTACATGATGGTTTTCATCCCTCAGCCTCAAGTATTAATGCTGGCTCTCTGGGGGCCAACGCATTCAAGCTTGATTCAACATTGATTAGATAATGAGAATGTATTGCCTTGTCATTGTCGCCAAAAGTTGACATTGTCTACCTCCATTAACCCAAAAATGCAGCAAAATTTTCAAGATAGGTATGCAGTCACTGTAGATTTCACTGAATGAACTCAACGCAAAGTTTAAATTTTATTTACTCAAAACACACTTCTTCAATTGGGCCTCGTGCTGGATTCCCCTACAGTAATGGTTTCCATGAAACTGCTACAGGTAACCTTCAGTCAGAACGCATTTGTTACAGTCAGGTAACCCTATGTTTCCAGTATCTGAAATGGTCGTGTAGTAATCATTTACTGCCCCGAGTTTGCCGGATTATGGTTACCAATAGAACTTCCAACCACGGCTCTCAAACTTGGGATAGGTGTGTTCCTAGGTTATGCCATACACATTCCTAGAGTGGGGGGAGGAGAGAGGGGGGAGCTGTCAGGGAAGAGCATATGACATCAAGAAGAGGAAGAAGAAGAAAAAGGAGAAGAAAACAACAACAACAACAACAACAACAACAACAACAACAACAACAACAATGTCTCATCATCATCAACAACAATAACCATCAGCAGCAGCAACAACAACAACAACAACAACAACAACAACAACAGCAACTACAACAACAACAACAACAAAGCTATTGAGTATTCTTATTTACTTAACATTTAAGATCAGATTTTGCCTGTTGGCCTTAATGGATAAGCCGACCACAGATCATTGGCTACCTCAGCCATAATCATGAGTCTCATTATTTCACTATTAGCCGAAATCTGAATCAGTGGAATGGGTAAGAAATAATAATATTACTGATTATTTTGGATCAAGAGGTTCAATTCCGTATATATAGTACAATTAATATGTTCTCTTACGTTAAGAGAAAGAGATATTTTACCCACTGAATCTAATCACCTTGGAGACAGTAGCTCTGATCGACCGGTGACGAGAAAGGACTCCGTTCACCGAGTCCCGCATTATGTTGCCTATAAAACATCTTCAGTGTTGATATAAAAGTACAACATTATATCTCACAAAGATATGAAATTGGAGACAAGCGGGATTCCATGCTTTCTTTCTATTGGCATAACATGACCTAGTGTTATTTCCAGTAAAACTAATGCGTCTTCAAGTTTTTGAGCTGAGGCATGAATGCCAATACTGTCATCAGAAAGTTCTAAATATAAAGACCGCAGATATTTGCATTTGATCAGATTTGTGAATTACGACCTTTTATGTCAACATGAACGTTATACACTTGATGAAAAACAGCTTGGAAGCAGCATTTCTGGAAGGCAAAGAATCTCAGCAAAATATTAATAGGAATTCTCATATTAACTGACAGTGGCACTGACTTCAGATATCAATTCAGTTCACATGGTCACTGTGACAATTACTTGGTATTTAAGAAAATGAATAGCACTGCCCACCAGAATGGAAATCCGTCAGAACGAATTATTTGTATTATTAATCATAACTTTAAGAAAAACGCGACGGTTTTGGATTCATATTAGTTTTCAAAAAATAAATCAGATGGCCAAGTTGTCGTCTGTGACTGCAAAATGGCGAGAATCCTGCCTCTTCTCATATCTCTGATGCAGAAGTCAAACGGTGAAAGTCATTTTCATGACAACCAAGCGGGATACAAAACACAGTACATGTACTTCTGGATAATCTTATTAGGCGTGTGCATCCGCATGATTGATATCTGATGTCAGTGCCACTGTCAGTTAATATGAGAATTCCTATTAATATTTTGCTGAGATTCTTTGCCTTCCAGAAATGCTGCTTCCAGACTGATGAGTTAGATTTTAAACCTGATGTATTATAATTATAGCTTACTCCGAGACTCTGCAATGGAAGGTAATACAAGGCGTTGTCTTCTGAAAAGTCACTACAAAAAATGAAGTGGGCAAATGAAAGTTGCCTATTACAATCTTCTGCCTCTTCTAACCAGACTTTAGTTTTACACACCAGCAATGTTTATCCTTGACACATTGAAAGGGCAAAGGAAATGGCCTCCGTTTGGTTATAAACCCGCGTCCTCCGAAACGCTAAATACCCCGTTTTCAACTGCTGGACCACGATATATCAGAAATGCAAAAAGGGCCTTGAAGATCTTCAATCCCAAACGTTGCCATATATTTACACGCCAATACGTCCGAGATTTGGAGATTTTTCGTGACCACAAGTAAGGGAGAAAAAGACACTCTTGTCCAGAAGTTCACATTATACGTGTATATATATAAATGTCTTACATCATTACTCTTACTTTCGGTTAAAATCATGTAGCTGTAAATACTCAAGGTCTGTGGTAGGCAGCCGCACATTTCCATTATTTTGGGCATGCACCCAGGTGTAGTCAATTCCCAGACCTATAAAGCCCTATCATTCTTGTACACATTACCACAGAATATCCAGATGACATATGAAAAACAAGCTGGAGCTCCTGCTGATTTATCCCTCTTCTGACACCAATCACAACCAGTACAGTTTGGTGATAAGTCAACAGAATGTGCAGTGACACATGTGTTCTATAAAGCAAACACATTCCTCACTTTCATAGACTAACACAATAACACATAGTCGATATCTTTCCCTTAATCGCAAGATTTTCCATAAAACGGGTGATATTAATATCGAAAAAAATAGTCCCACTTAATCTGACCTTTCACGTCATTGCAGTTTTTTTCTTTTCCATACTCCGGTGTAGTTACAGTTACGCGTATACGATTATGGAATTAGCAATGTGATTGAGCAGCCGTGCTGATAGTGCAAAATGAAAGAAGAGGAACAGTTTGTTTGGTGGTGGTGGGGGTG
>JAWQUT010000007.1:2235634-2252498 GCA_033807755.1 Ellobium chinense | reverse complement strand
TGGCTACGGAGTGCTGATGAAGATGGGGTGAGCATGGAAGCTGTAAAACTTCACTTTCCCAGGCTGCGCTGTGTCCCAACGCCCACCTGGGTGACTGTATGGCGGATAAAATCGGACAAATATAGGATACCCTCCTTTTCCCCGTAAACTATATCATTGTGAGCACCACTCGATCATTGTCCGTCAAGCACCCCTTGAGATTACATCGACGATCATTTTTCATCTCTCGACCGTAACCCAATAAATCAAAGAGCATGTCCCGGCAACAATGCAGGACTTGAAGAGGAAAATGATATATCAAAAGGCAGTCATTTGGCAGCGAGCTATATAAAGAAGCATTTGATCTAGAGCCTGTTTATTCATACATTACGGCTCAGATGGCCGAGCTGGCTATTCATCTGGCACGGCTTACCATCGCGATTGCACACAACAGCATCACAAACTTCTGGAAACAATGTGCTAAACGCACGCTAAACAGCACCGGATACTAGCGGATATTCACTCACTCAGGCCAAGCACGAACGGTAATGGAACGTATGCGGAATGCTCAAAGCTTTGCTTACAATAACAGAACGGGGATTGCTGTGCGGTGTTTGTAAAGTGAAAAAGTCGAGAGGGGAGAAAGGGAAGCGGGGGATGTCAGGCAGGCAATCGATCCTTCTTATTTGTACATTGTTGGGAAAGTTTTGCACCCCAAAAATATAACGCTAGTGCCCTAAACAGATGCTCTTCGGTACAATTAGCCACGGGAACTAAAAAATTTGAGACGGGGCAATTCGGTGACTGGTTCATTATTTCCACAGATGTCCTACTCTCAGGTTCATCCTGGAATCAATCGAAAAGCTCAAGGTATGACTCAGGAATGACTCGCCATACCCTGGCCTTTGCTTCTGTATTTTTTTTCCCATGCCACTTGATATCCATACACGATTTAGACAAAAAAAAAAAAAGGGGCTGAATGGAATGAAGCATTCACGGCTTCGGCAGATTCGGGACCTTGGCTTGGGAAATATTCACCTGACTCGCATAATGACAGGTTCTTGGTACATGTAAGGTTGAAGTTGCTGTTAAACGGTAAATGTCTTTCGAAGAAACAGGCACATTTTTTTTTCTGGGAATCGCCCTACATTTAGAGAACATTTTATTAAAGCTGGAACAGTCGCCTCTAAGTTATGCGGGACCCTTGTAGACCTGCACAAGATGACCCCGTTCCTTTCCTGACCCAGTTTGATATGATTGCATGACAGAGGAACGCAGAGGAAAAACAAAGAAAAAGGAGAAGAAGAAGAAGAAAAAGAAGAAGAAGAAGAAGAAGAAGAAAAAGAAGAAGAAGAAGAAGAAGAAAGAGAAAAAGAAAGCTGGCAAGCTAATGCTGAAGACCAGCCTTGTCAACACGACAGACTGCTCAGAAAACAAATTGGAGGTCCACAGACACGTGATGCAAGCAATTGCAATTTTTGCTGAATGCAAAAAAATGAGTGAGGAAAAAGTAAAAAAAAACAAACCAAAGCTTCACAGATGCTACAGCCGTCAGCTGCAAACAATTACGACAGCAGTGATAACAACAATACAAATATTTAGAAAGGAATTTAAAGAATCTGGCGATAGACACTTTGGATGAGAACATGTCTGAGAGCTGGAAAACCTACGAGAAAGCTGTATCAGATTTTGTATTGCTGGCCCACACTTTGCCAGCGCAATGACAGACAAAGTTGATGGTCTTATCGCCTTCATCATCAGCCCTTCATCAATGCGTTATCGTCGTCATCACTCTTGGTACCATCATTCTTTTCTCTCTTCATCAGCGTGTGGCCATCTTCCCAGCTGCCAGCGGCTGCCAGGCATATTATAGCCCGAATATCTTTCATTGCTACCGCTGGCTTATCAGAGCAATGTTCAACATTTGTACGGAAACAATGGATGGAGTAGCCGGATGTTGCAAGGAATCTAGGGATGTTGGGATTCTAGAAGAAACGGACAAAATGAGAGAAAATGAAGCGGGATGGCGATAATGGGATGGAGAGAAAGAATGGAAAAAGCAACACTCAGAGAGAGGGGAGACGGTAAGGAAAACTTAGTGCATTGCAATCGTGGGTAAATGAGAAAGGAAGAACAGAGAAATGAAAACAGAGGTCTTAGTGAGAGAAGAACATATGTAATAAGATGCACCAATATCATTCAAAATAATGTAGTCTGGAAGAAACGAAGAGGTGTGAAAACTGCTTTGAGAAGAGGATGCGAAAATGAGGTTGGGGTGCTGAGGGAATGAATGAATGAGAGACAAAAAAGAAAAAAAATGAAAAAAAGAATAATCATGAAAAGAGAACAAAAAATACAGACCTTACATGTAAGAAAGAGAACACAGAAGAGGAGATCAGGAAGAGAAGTTGGAGAGTTGGAAGAAAAAGTAAATGAGAAAGACGACGAGGATTTATGAGAGAAAAGCAAGGACACAAGAGATCGAAGAGGAAGAAAAAGAAGAAGAAAAAGAAGGAGAAGAAATAGAAAGAAAGAAAGAAAGAAAGAAAGAAAGAAAGAAAGAAAGAGAAGAAGAAAAAGAAAATGAAGAAGCTATACAGAAAGACACAGGGAATAACAATAACTGAAACATGAAATGAGAATGTTTTTGAAAAGGCTTAGTTTTTTAGATGGATTTGGTTCACGAACGAAGTCGTAAGTTATAGACAATGATTGGTCTTAACCCGATTGAAGGAGAGAAAACGATGAAAAGTTGACATCAAAATAGATTAAGTTAGATTTAAATTTAGATGGCGGCTGTGTTTTTTTTTTATGGGAAGCATCCCTTCTTTTACGAAAGAAAAATCAGTAGAGGCAATTTCAATTCTGATTGGTTTACGAGCGCTTTGTAGTTTTTGCCATCCTCTTTCACAGACAGTTTTCTTATCGAGCTAGACCAAAGAATACTATTAAGGAGTTCAGAGATACAGACTGCAGCTAATAAATTCTCCAAGATTGCAGGTAGCCACTGGAAACGTCTTAGCTTTCTCTCCAGGCTGCATTTTCATGCTCATCAGATCCATTTGTTGACAGCTAGAAAATTACGTCTTCAAGGTGAAATCATGAATGCGTCCATTGTGAGCACCTGTCGCGCAGTTTCTCACTGTGAGCAGTCACTGGCACGCATCGAGCCTCGAAGAGATCTGTCATCGTGGTTGTGCACTCTTGTAAGATGTTAACGCGATACAATTAAAAAGTAATGAAGTCTGAAGCTACGTACAAAAGTTGTGAGTCGTCACAATGTTGAAACGATTAGTCTGGGTTCATAAGGTGGGCGATTACAGCCAAAGTGATATCGTCTTTTTTTCATTTACGAATCAGTCCCAGATACGGTGGGATTAGAAAATTGGAGTGCGACACCAAAATAACACTTTTAGAAAATAACTTGCATTTTCTCTTTAAATATGAGTACAGTAATTACCTTTTTTTTTCTTGTTAAAATTTGAGTGGCTTTACGTCTTGGGTGCGGGTGCCAGTAAGATTGTTCACATTCCATCACTGGCGGAAGTGCGTTACGTTAATCTTCCTGAGGTAAGATCGATACTATAAAGGAGTGGAACAGATGCCATTTTCTCAAGTTGAAGCAGGGAATTTAAGTATTCGATTTGTGTTTGTGTATGTGCGAAGGTGGCCCTCGGGAGGTGTGTAGTGGGAGGATGTCGGTACTCTAATGTAATGGCGTTACTATTTTCTGACTAGCGCATGCAGCGTCTGGTTTGAAAAATGGTGACTTCATTCGCGAGGTTAGCAGAACTGCAGATGACGTCTCTGACTTCATACAGTCACATAGAAGGTTTCAAGTTTTAAAAACCGCTTCGAAATGGGTAGATTCAAGTAAAGTGTATGGAACTGATGCACTCCAGGTCTGGCAGAGACAATCAAGGATCGCACACAGGCCTTGTAATCAGCCCATTCTTACTGGACTGTCTGTAATGTGTGACGTTTAACGTGTTTCGTTATAAGTCAGTAACTTTCAGGGTGAGTGTAGATGTTCTACTGAATCGCAAACTCAGGAAACAGGGAAAGTGTTGCGATTGCGAGGGTGCGACTGTTTTGTGACTTTTTTTTTCAAATCTCATTCCTTTTTTTCAGGAGTTGCGATTAAACAGAAGGTGCCATGACAAGAAAAGCGATTGAACGAAATTGGCTGTTCATTGTTTTGTAACAGAGCGATATTATTGCGTTTTTCTAGTTTATAACACTGATTGCTAGAAAGAAGAAAGATTGGAAAGAGGGGGAGAGGAGGAGTGAGGGAATGGAGTTTGGAGATTTTCGAGCAAGAATTCTATGTAGGCAGGCAGGCAGGCAGGCAGGCAGGCAGACAGGCAGGCAGGCAGGCAGGCAGGCAGGCAGGCAGGCAGGCAGGCAAGCAGGCGCTTATTCACACATGCTGGCAGTTGGACAAATACAAGTGGAGAAAACTACACTGAAATATTTGTGCGAGATGCTGAGGAAACAAATAAACAGATGGCCAGATCTACTCGATATAGATGCAGCGACGGAAGAACTGATACACGGCAAGCAGTGATAAATGCCGCAAGATGTGCAGGTATAGTTTATTGTGTCTATCCGCCCAGTTCCGGGGGAAAAGATATATCGCAAATGGAAATGATTATTATAGGGAAAAATGGGTAGAGTCGGGGCAAAAGAAAAAAGAATGTTGGGGTAAGGATGAATGTGGGGATAATGGAGCAAGCAGGGAAAGTACAGTCGACATCGTTTAATAGCATTCTGGATAATTGGATATTCCGGTTTATCGAAACACTTCCACGTTACAAAATGCTTTGGCTCTATATAATATTTTAGTTTCAATAAATGCTTTTTTTCCCCCTAAAATTTTTCAAATGTTCCCGAGGAGTTACGACCAAGCAGAGTTGATTGTAGTATACATTCTCAATATAGATTTCGTCCGCCTTGTCCGCATAGTGTATGAATGTTCTTTACATAGACGTTAGTGTGTGTGTGTGTGTACATGTGGTCTCTTAGTGCAGGTTGCCAGTTGTTTTTTTTTTTGAGGGATGGAAAGTAAATAAAAATAGAACAGCTCGAATGAAGTGATTGAAATTCTACATAGAATGAAGTGTTCGTCATCTTCATGGCTGAACAGAAACCTCCAGTTTGTTTTTGAATTATTTTTTTTTTCTTTTGGTTTTTGAAAGGTTTCAGGGTCCCTTTTCAGCATATTTATGGCTTTATCAGACTGTAGACGAGACGGTGACTTCGGACCATGGTGCAAAATATCCAGGCAGAACCTGCCGCCAGCAGGATGCGACCCCGAAAAATTTTACATCAAAAGACTTGGCGGTCCACTTGCCTCTGCCACCCTGCCGATATAAAGACGCACGACAAGTTAAGGCAAAAAGATAACAGCTGGAGAATTAACGATAATGACAATGATGGTAGATGAGCTGTTGAAGAAGTAGTGATGGTGGACAATATAGCAGTAGCCGTAGTCATACCAGCAGCAGCGGTAGCAGCAGCAGCCTCAGCAGAAAACGAGATTGGAGACAAGGGTGGAAGTGATTACTGGCAAAGAGGATCAGCTCCGAGTAAAGATGGAGGAAATGAAGAAGACGAAGAAAACGATGCGAAAGATCCCCACAAAATTACGTAAACATCATATTGCAATCAACTGAAGCAAAAAATATCAATCACAACACAAAAATGACACCCCCCNCGATTTGATAAATGAAAAAAAAAAAAAAAGCCACGATCGAGATCGAGGGAAGAAGGAAGAAAAAAAAGCAGAGAATGAAAGAAGGAAAAGGAGGAAGAAAAAAGAACCGAGGATGAAGGAAGGAAGGAAGGAAGGAAGGAAGGAAGGAAGAACAGGAGAGAAAAGGGAAGGAAAGAAAAGAAAAGGGAAGAAAAGAAATAAGGGACAGAAGGAAGGAACAAAGTAAGGAGAAAAGAAGGAGGAATAGAGCAGTCAGTCAGTCAGTCAGTCAGGCAGGCAGGCAGGCAGGCAGGTAAGCAGGGAGGGATGCCGAGAGGCAGGCAATCAGGGAGACAGGCAGACAGGCAGGGAGCGGAAGGAAAGAAGGAATCTTCTCACCACAAAAAGGAACAAAATCACGGTCAACAGGAAAGAGAAGAGCTGATGAGAGGAAATAGTCCCCAAGGGAAGACAGCGGGACAGCCATAGGCAAGCATAGCAACGTTGCGCTTCCAAATCGTTGCAATGTAATTTTGTCGTAACAAGTTTCCACTTCCCTCCACTGTCGTTAAGCTTATAACCGATTTTGAAAGGGCGGCCCCAGGGCTTGGAGGCGAGCGGCACATCGCTCTCTGTGCCCCCCACCCCTCCCCGCCCCCACACACACCCCTTAACTATGTACAAAAACAAGGGGGTTAGTTTTCCGAGTCTGCAAGTTCTTGAAAAGGAAACGACTAGATTACATCATAACGGATCGCTGGAACATGGGTGGGAGAGAGCCAGCGAGCAAGCAAGAGGAAGAGAGATAGAGTGTGACAGAGACAGAGAGAAAGAGACACGGAGAAAGAGCAACAAGTGCATATATCAACAAACAACATACGCTATTATTAAAGGGAAATCCGTATATAAACAAACAGGTAAGCACATAATCACCCTTCTCCTGCTGTAGTAAGTGATAAATTCTGAGAATGATGATTTCAGGCAGAACGGAAACTCTTGATCAAGCAGTCGTTAACATCCTATCGATTTACGAATGCAAAAGTACAGTGCCGGTTGCATTTTGCTTATGAAAATGTAATACCTATGAATCAACCGTTTCGTTCATTCTGACCCACTTCTCCTGAAAATGTGCTTGAGCTCAAATTTAAGGATTCTTTAGGAGGTACACTCTTAACACAAAAAAAATACCACCAGACAAACAGGTCGGTAAATAATCCACAGGATAAAGGGTATTAGACGAAAAATGAGAATAATGTAACATCTGAAGAGGAAAACGAAGCTTGGATTAGAGAGAATGGTAGAAACAAGAGATCTGCGTCTAAGTGTGCGGCGAAGAGCACAGTACAAAAAGGGTGAAAGCCACGACCTTTCCTCAGGTCGATTGTTGTTGTTGATGATCTCGTTCGCCGAGACGACAAAAGGACGTTGACCGTTCAAGAATGAAAACAGGGGTAGGAAACTTAAATATCGCCGCGCAATCAGCACAGAGTGACACTACTGACACGGGGAAGCTATAGCGACAAAAATGACGACTACGTGGGGGTAAGTTACCTCCGGAAATCGTGCTTGTTCTTCATCGGAATGCTGTTAGGACATTGGGTAGAGCAGGTGGCACAGGGTACATAGTTAGGGGCTTTCATTGCCAGCACAGACTTAAGAGGCACAGGGTCTAGGAAAGTAGTTACAGCTGAACCATCAGATCGTTACCGTTTGGAGGCAAGCCACGCCTACAAATTCTGGCCATGGACACTGCCGAGGGGCAGACAGACAGGGAGACAAACAAACAGACAGACAGGCAGGCAGGCAGACAGGCAGGCAGTCATGCAGGTAGGCAGGGGGCGAAAGGAAAGAGGAAATCTAATCACCCTTCTCCTGCTGTAGCAAGTGATAAATTCTGAGAAAGATGATTTCAGGCAGAACGGAAACTCTTGCTCAAGCAGTCGTTAACATCCTATCGATTTACGATTGCAAAAGTACAGTGCTAGCTGCATTTTGCTTATGAAAATGTAATACCTACTGAATCAGCCTGAATCTTTTCAGATGGATTTGCTTTCATATTTCAAATACAAGACATTTTTATATAAATATTCTTTACACTAGCGTTCGGAGGGACAATAAACGTGCCATCTGCCTAGTTTATAATATGAAATACGTTATAAGTGAAATTCGGGAAAAAACAACACTCCGATGTGAAACGTACGATTCAATTTAAAAGGGTGTGAAGTGTCCCATCATGTCTCTTCTCTATCCTTTCCTATTCGAGGCGGACCTTTAAGGAGCTAACGTTAGAACAGTAGGGCAGATTTAAAGTCACTGAGGACAAATGATGAATCTTGAGGTACTGACTCTGTTTCTAGCAGGGCCTTATCTTTCAACCTCAAGAAAAGTCGCAGTATGGTCCTATGTCGGTGGCAAAATATCATCTCCTCTTCTCTCCCGAAAGCACACCTGACACACAATCACCTTTTCATCTCACTGGGCCTGACTTAAGGGTACATTCTAGTGGCACTGGCAAAATGCAGTTCACAGATAATGAAAATATAAACTGGGAACCCCATACAAAAGAGAAATCCGTGTCTGCCAAGCAGCTTGCCACGCGCTAAGGTTAGCTAGCAGAAGGTACTCTCTCTCTCTCTCTCTCTTTCGGTTACTTGCAGAAACACAACATAAACAAGTCATCTTTGCGGATGTTTTCGGTGGAGTTCATTTCAGCGACAACACAGCTCGGGAAACAAACTTCAGGAACAGGTTTCAAAATGAAAGGAATGGAAAGCTATGGGACACTACTTGGCAGATTTAGATGGGTAGAACATAGTACACAGCTATTGGCACGTCACGTCTGAGAGATTTTTTTAAAGTGCAGACTCAAAGTAAACAATGATCTGTGGCCATGTTTTTGGAGTTCCGTCAGCGACAACAATGCTGTAGAAACAAAAGTTCCAATCAGACGAAGGAGATGAAAAGATGGTATAGATCACTTTATTCACACTTAGTGAGCAGATCTCACTAAGCGATAAAGTTCCTCAAGTTTACAAGGCACATTTTGAGCATAGGTTTGCTAGGCAGACTGTCAAATTTTCGATTGGTGGGTGAGGTCAGAAATATCTGTTGCAGGCTGAATATACAAGAATGGAAAACTTACTGCGAAGACCTAAATAAAAAAGTAATAATGCTGACAGAACAAACATCTGTTCTAGCTGCTGATAAAAAAGCACAATCTCAGCTCAAATCCCAGACATTCATACACCTTACTATTCTTTCGTGATTCCATTACATTTACGCGGTGTCAAGCCGCAGACATCGTCGCTGTAGAGACGGTACGTTTTCCAAGATCTCAGAATATGTTGATCCACTTTCCAAACGTAAATTTTAGGAGAAACAATTCAAACTTTAGATAAGCCTATGATAAGTTGGAAGTCTATGCAAATTTCGTCAATGCACAAGACGACAAAACAGCTGAGTGTACAGACATGGTTTAATGTCTGGTTTAAATTCACTAGACATACATTTTCAGTACTGACTCCCAGTTATTTCGTATTTATCTTAGAATATCAGGCTAGACGACCAAAACGTCTGGAGACTAACTCTGCGGTCCTCTCAAAGCAAAATGGGAACAAATCTCACATTTCTTTAAGCTCGTGACGGTATTTCGCATCCAAGGTGGACCCTCAAGCATTTCGATGGGTACGAGAAAGGAACTAGGAAAAAGGAAATGGGGAAGGGAGGATTGACACAAGTAAGTGGCTGAAGGAATCACTGGATGACACGGACATTCGTGGGTGCTTCAGCTGGAGTGCCCTGAATTTGGAGACACTAGAGAGGAAGAACGGTGAATTTTACAAGGAAAAGTAAAGGGAGATCTGTCGTATACTTATACATTTTTTGTTTTTGTCATCGATGACATTTTCTTTGTACCTGTTGATGTGTTGCCTGTTACTGAAATCGTCTAATCAATCTACCATGGATAACTAAGAGGAAGCAAAGGGGGGTATGGTGGAGGTATGAAAAGCCAAAGAAGAATAGAAGAACAGTATCCTTTGTAAACAGTTTAAAAGTCTAAAGTCTACCAGTAATGGCGTCAAAGGATGTGAAATTGGAGGTCGACAATTCAAAATTGAGGACAGAGGCGCTTAGATGCACCAAAAATGTCACTCTAACAATTTTAGTACATGTATGAAGAGGTCATGCCTTCTCCATGCATGCTTGTTTCAGACTCTGCTGCCCCTGACTGATATCCCACCCACCCATCCCCTTTACCCACATTCCGATTTCCTCGCCACTTCTCAATGTGTCTCCCCAGTTGCATAACGCACTCGGCAGGTGTTCTTACTTGCATCCGCAGAGCGTCCCAGGCGCTTGTGAAAGGTCACAATCTACCACACATTGCACAACGGAAGCCAGCTCAGTCATAGGCTGGCGTAACGATCTTTTTTAGATGTACGTTATAGTATGAACTCTGAACACCTTAAACGTACACACTGCAAAGCAAAGCAGGCATAAAAAACTCTATTGAAATAATTCCCGTTTAATGCTTTCCTCTTTGGCGCCGATGTTTTCCACGGGAGCAAATCCGCTGAAAGGCTATTATAGAATGTTGATAAATGATAATAGGCCTGTAATAGTTATGATTTAGGACTTAATAAGCACAACGGATATCGGGCTTTTCCTTTGGAAAATATAATGGTTTAGTTGGTGGGTGGCTAAAGTACAAGACGGCAACAGATCTGTGAGACTGAGACATACTGAGGAAAATAACAAGCCTTCCAAAGCCTCTCACGTCTCGTAGAGTTTCTTTTCATTGGCTCTCTCTGGCTACAAGAAAGGCATGTCATTCATAAAATAACGATACCGGACGTTGTTCAATGCAGTATCTCAGCCATGGAGGTACGGGGGGGGNGGGGGGGGGGGGGGCAATTGATTTCAATGAACAGGATGGAACACATGAAAGAAAGTCGTTTTTCGCATTTGACATGCATACCTTATGTAATATTTACGAAGATTTTATTAATGTGGGTTACCTTGACTTCAGAGAGGTTTGTTATCTCGTGGCACGTTCGGCATTGCAAAATGATGCACTCCAGAACATGAGGGAAAAGGAGAAGGAGTAAAAAAAAATTATCACTACAAAGTTGACTTAATCATGATTTCCAATATTCAGGCAATCTTATATGAATGCTTATTATCGTTACCGCAACTAAGGGATTATTCATCATAGATATTATAGATCTCTAGCGCACAGCTATTACACCAGCATTTATTTCTGAAATCACGAACGCCCTTTTACGAAATGGTCATGGTGGCCCCGCCAAATCCATCATGATTTTCCACTGAATCTTACTTCCTGGTGTCATTTCAATTTTTAAGTTAAATAATAGCGACAATTTGTGTAGCCAGAAAATGACATGGAACCGATGGAGCATGTGATCATTCTCTTGACTTTTTTCATTTACTAGGCAAGAAGGGAAGAAGTGAGACAGACGGAGGAAAAGAGAGAGAGAGAGAGAGAGAGAGAGAGAGAGAGAGAGAGAAAGAAAGAGAGAGAGAGAACGGAAGGAGAAAGAAAGAAAGCGAAAAGAGAGAGAGAGATTGCCAGAAAAGGGACGAGACTTCACATCATTATTTGCGCCGTTAGATCATTCTTCTGAGTCTACAATTTCTGCCCAGACACCATGGCATCACGTACAATTCACTTGGCCGGTTCCTAGAAGGCATTGACATCTGACTCCTGTGACACCCTGTACTGCAACTCTTCTTTAAAATGATGGATATCACCTCATTCTGTCCCATAACCTCTTTTCTGATGCTTCTGCCCTTTGGGAAGCACCAGGAAATAAAAGAGACACGCGTCGTTCTCAGCTTTAGAGAAACGACGCCAGTTTCTTGGATTTGCGTAATCAACGAACACAAAAGCTGACCCTTGTCGCCCTCCAGACATGTTATTCAAATAGTTGACGTTTTTATAAATCTCGGTACCAGCACTAATTTCGCCAGTCGTTTCACGCAATCTCGAATCTTTTCAGCTCCACGTCCGGTAAACATCCTAGACCGGTGCTGGAGGTGTGAGGAAGGCAATAATCTCGCGGGTTCCCTGATGATGGTTGGATCAATAGCCATCTTCGATGAATGCAAATCCGGGTCAGTAGTCTACCCACAAAGGCACAGCCAAAGAGAGAAAAGTCAGTGCCCTTTTCCCTACCCCCTCTCCCACCTTCCCCATGAAAAAAAGCTCGTCATGGGCAGACCCAATTTGTTGTATATATTTTCATACTTCGAGAAAGTGTAGGTGTCAGGACTGAGAGGAGGTGGTGATTGGGAGTAGGGGAATGATCAAGAATAGAATATTTTTTTTCAGCAAGATCGACCCTATCACTAACTGTTAATTTGCTTGGAAGACTAGAAGTAGAATGAGGTGAGTTTATAGAAAGAGAGAAGGGTTTAGTGGTTATAGTGGAAGGATTGTAGTAATGGTGTAGGGGAATGTAGTGGAATAGGAAGTAGTGACAAAAGTGGCTGGGTGGTGGTGTTATAGGCTGTGGAGAAGATTGTGCCAAGGACGTGGCGACAGTGGTGAAGGAAGGTGAAGGGACTAAGATGGTGATGGAGGAGGTGGTGGTGAAGGAAAAAAATAATAGTAATACCGAGGAGGATTGGTGCACATGTAAAATGAGGTTATAATGTTCTAGGATGTTGCAGTAGATGCGGAAGCTCGAGATAAGCATGCTCACGTCCTTACTCGTGGCTACAAGCCTAAAATTAATGTTGATCAGTGGAGAGAGGAGGGGGCGTACAGCAAATACTGGAAACCCTTGTAATCGTGGTCACTTGATCAGAGGCTATTCCCTGATCCCCCACGGGACATTCCATCACGTTTGGAGAGGTGGGGAATGGAATTATGAGCTCTAAGGCAATGGTCTACTCCATCTTTTAATTACACAGAGGCGCTCAGACCACCCTGGAAAAGAGTTCTCATACACAGACTGACCTCGGGCGAACAATGCCGTCTAACCTGGCATCCATCGCCAGCGGACACAAAGATGAGGTCTAGATAGATACGTCCTGACCGGGAGCTGCTACTTCGCGAGATCTCAGAATAAACGCTGATGTGAAATGATAGACCATGAATCACCCAGACTGCCGTGTTTAAGCACTTAGTTTCACGATGCATTAGGAAATTAGGATGGCTCGGGTCGGGCAGCTGGTGTCTGTGGCTTGACTGCCTGCATCGTAAAAAAGAAAAAAAAACCGGTTGTAACGAGCCGTATACGACGTAACCTTTATTGCGTGACTGATTCCTAACGATAGCCTAATACATGTAGCAGTTCTAGTTAGGCGTGTGAGAGGTGCTGGAGTGTTATAAGAAGCGCCTCGCTACATTAGCAGCCTCACGGTTTACGGCTCCAAACCTTAAAATTTTGCCATTCACGTCAGATTCCAGTGATAAGAATGTGAAAGCCAATGAAAAATACATAACCTGCTTAAATTTGAAAGAGAGAAGGGGGAAGAAATGGCAGGAAATGTGAAGTTCAAAATAATTTAAAAAACAAAACAAAACACGCGACCGCCTGAATGTTTTAAAAGTGTAATGAAAAAGTAACGGCAAAAAATGTGAAGCCTATGTTTTAAACATACGGCACCCTCAGGCTACAGAATAGCGTGTTAAAGTAATTTAAAAATTGCACCCCATTTTTTAAACCGCACACATTCCTTTGGATTTTTATCTAACGAGACAAAAGTGTGGAGATTCTTTTCAAAGTACATGACCTTCTTAGCCTCTTAGAAGGGGAGGAATATAACTGTTATAGTTCAATGGGCTGAAATTCTGGGTTAAATGAGCCCCGAAGTATGCATGGCAGTGTTGAATTCCCGGAGGTCCTGATCTTCAAACTGGGCAAACATGGTTGGGAAATTCAAGTACTTGTGTTGGACTGGCCGATCATTATCACATGATTATTGAAGACGTCTAGAGGCTATTCTCAGATAGTACAGATTATATAAAGCGCCAATGGCTGATAAATTGAAGGCTTAGAACGTCCTGTGCTATCAGGACCGTAGCTAACCCACCATTGATTCTGTCAAGTGTTTTGGACGCACCTAGTATTCCTGATATTAGGGAAATTTATTATATTTCCACCATAGTACTCACTTCACCGACCAAACTCGTGGTGTGATCGCGGGTGGAATTGGAATTTAGGCAAGAAAAACGCCGTGTGAGCATGCCTTCTGGAATTAACGCAACCCTTTAAAAATACCATGACGAAAACTTCATCTCGCTCTTAATCTCACTCATGCCTCTGGCATCGCGTCGCTGGGAAAAAATAGTGTCATTGCATTATGACCTCTTGTTTTTCCAGACTACACTGAAATATATCTATTAGAAGTCTAAATGAAGCAGAGTGTTATGTAAGATTAATGAAAATGAGAGACGTCTGTAACATATATATCAGTGGTCCTTAATCTAGCGTGCATCCTTAAAAGACAGCAAACACAAACAGCAAGTATCAATGGATACGGAAAAGCAATTATGAGATGCGACAACTACAGGGATTTGAAATAATTTTGGCTTATTGCAATGGAACAGCTGCAAAGTTAAGGCATTTTAAAAATATGAATTTTTAATGTTCTCTCTTGCTTACGATAAGGAAATGAAGAAAGCTGTATTAGAGCCATTCAGCCTTTTGTATGTGAAGGGATAAGCAACCGGTGATTTGTTAACTTTGACATGCCCTGCCGTGAAGGACACCTCAAGAAAACAGTCTTGAAGCCAAACAGCCTTTGGTACATGATTTGTAAACTTTGACATCCCTTGTCATGAAACTTAAAAGATATCGCAGCTATGACTATTTCACTGGTCTTTACTATCCTTGTGCCCCGATAGTTTTTTAACAACCATCAATTCTTTCTCCAGTGATGGAGGGCGGGGGTGCAGGATGGCTGAGATATTGAACGCTTATCTTCTGGTACCAAGGATCCCGGATTCGAACCCCACAAAACATTTTTCACAGTGTTGCAAAGGCACCAGCTTGTCCGCAACCTTGCTGGGGTTCACATGCCTTGTCACTGACATAGCTATTATTATGCTGAAGAGGGACATTAAAACCCATCACAAACACAAACAAACTTAACAGGGACAGAAGAGGGGTTGCAGGGTTAGAAATTACGGTCCTGAGCAATGACTAACTTGACAATGGCCCGCGGCCTGAGCATATACCATTTGTCGACAATAGTTGACTTTCCGCGTGTGTCAATATTTGCTGAAATATTCCCCCACTCCCTTAGGTCCACTCTTTAATTTCAAATTATCGCAAGGGGGCGAGCAACAAACGAGTACTAGTATGGAGGTTTAAACGTCCCACAGATCAGATTCAGTATATTGAATGAGAGGGTAGTTCCAAAGCAAACGAAACTCTTGCACTCTCTTGACAACACTGGCCCAATCCTTAATCTGTCTGAGCATATACGAGCATGAGGTCTACTAGTTTTCATGGAGTACCAAGGGAGTAGACAGACTTTACAAGGAAAGAAAAAGCGGACATGAGCTTAAATCATTTTATGTAAGGTTAAGTAATACAGCCTATCCGCTTAATCGCAATCCGGATGACAGCTTCCGCTTAATCCCAATACTATCCATATAATAAAATGTTTATTCCTGTCTGTAAAAGTCACTGGATAATCGACACTTGTTTTAATCGCAACTTTTTCTATGTCTTAGAGGAGTTGCAATTAAGCGGTGTTGACTGTAGTTGAATTTATTTCTGTTTAAACCAATCCTCTTATCGGTAAAAACTACACGATTGTTAGCAAAACAGTAAACAAAATTCGTTGTATTAGCCAAAGACATAAGAGCAGATTATAGAAAATGGCACACATTCGTCATTTGCTATCGAATATTTAAGGAACGCATGCGTATGGAGTACTTTGACAACTAGAGTTTCAACAAGCAAAATGACTTATCGAATGTTTGAAATGATCAATTCCATCATTTTACTTGGAATAGATCTAGATCTACATAATAAACCACTCTGTTATTATGCATGCACGTCATCCGGGCATTGCCACAACTCCAGCAATCATTACTTCCGCTTTCCACTTTTTCCTTTGTCAGAGGAATATGATTGGCTGATTTGGCCAATAAAATTGGCTTTTATCAATTGATTGATTTCCCAAGGAGAGATTTGATGACACAACCAAACTATTACTTTGCTTAAACCGGAAAGGAACTGCATAGAGTTGATGAATTAAGGAACGAACGAGCGCCCTGTCCCTACGGTGCACTATCAGCCGAACTGGTGGCAGAAATGTTCCCAGGTATTTACTTACCTACCTACAGGCTACGACAAAAATAATGTTTTGCAGCCAGTTGAAATGAGGTTAAGTCGTCATTTAGTTAAATCATGTTATTGGTGGGACCCGAAAACTTGACGCGTGTACATTCATTCGATGAAACAAAATAAACTGACCCAGCATTCTTCTGGCTTCAACAGATACAGTAGTTTGAAATGACAGAGGGTGATCTCATGTGATGAATAATAAAACCCTGAGAAAATTGCGATTAATGAACACTTTTATACTACATAATTCATCAAATAAACCTCATAAAACATCAGATTTTTCTACAAATTACGGACCATTTGCCTACAAACTCAATGTGTATGGAAATATTTTACTCTCGATTTCTGCAAATAACAAAAATTCGAAACCGTATGGCCCTATTCATCTTCTGAGCCTGATATCTCAGTTTCTCTTATAACGACATAAGCCCTATTTTGACTGGCTCCAAGACAAATTAAATAACATTGTTAAATCACCCTGCTCATGTATAGCATTAAGAAAGATATATCTTGGCATCGTATGAAGAATGAACTGCCATGTCATATCTAGTAACAATGAAGTGAAGCAGAGAGCTCTAGCCCCAAGACGCATTCGATTACAGAAGCCATGGCCGATAATCCCAGCTGTTATGTAATCTGTCTGTCTGGGATTTTGAACAAAGCATTCTCTGTTGAGGGAGTCGTATAAAGCATAATGTTTTAATATCGTCTGAGCAAAATCTAAATAGTTTTCTGTACTTACTAAGCTTTCCACTCTTAACCTTTGTCTTGGGTTGCCTTAGAAAATTCAAGGCATTTTTTTGAACTTAGGAGAATAGGTGGGGGAGAGAGAGAGAGAGAGACAGAGAGAGAGAGAGAGAGA